>JAULBS010027672.1:0-10439 GCA_032355785.1 Symmetromphalus regularis
TATATATTGTATAACAAATTATCGCAGATTAACATTTTCTTAAATTATCATTACATTTCGTTATTTGAAAACCCCATATTTTATCACATAAATTACTTCATCACAAATTAACATTTCCTTCAATCATATTTGTTGTATTCCTTTTTCATGTAACTATGAAACATCACTAGTTAATAACAATTCATGAGTTATTTTGTGTCCATCAATCATGCTTTCCATTTCTGACGCCATCTTGTCCTGATCTTGTGTTGATAGCATGTGCTTATAATATTAACAGAATGTGTATTTGTGGAACAGAAGGAAATTAATCTATTTAAGCTGATTGCATGGGGGCACATGAGATTGTTTTAAGCATGACTAACGATCTGTTATGTCTTCACGTCCACCTTCTGCAAGTGTATGTCAAAATGACATCTAATTAATGGAAACTCTGTTAGCGGGACATAGCGCAGTGGTTAAGAGTCACATGGAGGTGGGATGGATCGTTGTATAAGATCGATCCCTATCTACATAGATTGACTTGTTTCCCTGGGTTTGCTGAGTGTCAGAATGAGGTAGTGGCATAAGGTCGCTCCCTATCTTGAAATACACTAAACTATTTCCCTGGGTTGGTTGAGTGTCAGACTGAGCTAGGGGTTGGTCGTAATGTAGGATCAATTCCTATCTAGAGATATATTGGGCCGTTATCCTAGGTCGGTTTAGAGTAAGGTGGGACAGATCGCAGTATAGGATCGATCCATATCTACGAGTGCAATAGGCTGTTTCCAATTCAGTTTAATGTTTCATAACTAGTGTAAATTGTTTTATATATGTGTCATCCTGTCAATTTGAAAATGCATATAAAAGAGAATATGGTTCTAATGGAATAGAATAGATGAGATTGAAACAGCGATTCTTATATGGACGACGTGTAGCAAATGTCATAAGTTTTAACCTACTGATAAAAAATACCATGTTTCCCTATCCAATCCAGTAATTAGAGCTCTTAATTATAGAATCTTCCGTAGTATTAAGTAAAAATATTATTCCATTCTTAGAGAAAATCATCTTACACTTTTCTACAATAATGACGTTTAGACATGTCATACTTCACGGAAAAACCGTATCTTGAATCGTTATAACGGTATTTAAGTCTGCATTTTCAATGCGATCATTGGTCAAATTGACACGGATGTATTATTATTTCAGTGTATGACATTATCGTGCTGTTATTTCAATATGTCAGATGTTAACAAACACACTGTGTTGAATGATTAGCAGGTGGGGGTAAATGATCGGTGAAATACAGTATGGGATTGGCATGATGTGACGAAGCTCAAGAGGTAACCTTTCCGCCTGAAGTGTAACGAGTTGATCCAGGATCAATGGGCCTCTTTGGGCTATTTCTCGTTACAGCCAGTAGTGTACAGCTAGTTTAAAGGTCGCGGAATGTGCTGTCCTATTTGTAGAACAGTTCATATAAAAAGATTCCTAGCTGTTAATCGGAAAGAGTAGCCTAAGTAGTCGAAGCGGGTTAACTATGAATAACTGAGTAGCAAACATTGGTTACTTGACACTTAATAGCCACAAAATAAACAATGTCTTGGGATATCGTTAAACAAATAATGTTTTTTATTTATTCTTTATGTCTTTGATTGTTAGTTAGTTAGTGTGCTTGCTTGTTTGCTTGTTTGTTTTCTTGTTTGCTTACTTGCTTGCTTGTTTGCTTGCTTGTTTTATTTGCTTGCTTGATTTCTTGTTTGTTTGCTTATTTGTTTATTTGTTTTTTTTTTGCTTGCTTTCTTCGTTTCTTGTTTGCTTGCTTGCTTGTTTGCTTGTTTGCTTACTTGCTTGCTCGTTTGCTTGCTTGTTTCGTTTGCTTGTTCGTTTGCTTGTTTGCTTGTTTGTTTTCTTACTTGTTTGTTTGCTTGCTTGCTTGCTTGTTTGTTTGTTTTTTGTTTGTTTGTTTGCTTGTTTGCTTGCTTGCTTGCTTGTTTGCTTGCTTGGCTTCTTGTTTGTTGTGCTTCCTTGTTTGTTTGTTTGTTTGCTTGCTTGTTTGCTTGCTTGTTTGTTTGCTTGCTTGTTTGTTTGCTTGCTTGCGTGCTTGATTGGTTGCTTGATTCTTTCTTTCTTTCTTTTTTCTTTCTTTCTTTAATGCTGGTAATATTTTGGCTCAAGAAGCATCCTCAAACAATATAGTATTCCCTATATAGAGTAATTAATAATCTGAGACTGAAAGGGACTATAAGAAAGTATCGTACAATGACCAAATCATCCAATGTCACTGAGAAATGAATCATTCACAAATTGACAAACCAGGTTTGGTAGATTATTTTTAAATTCACGATTCTTGCGTCACAAAAGTGTTTAATTGGGCATACAATTAAAATTAAAATAGCTCGCTAAGTTGAATCCGTAAAACACTGGCTGCTCGATTTTTAGTTTTTTTTAATAATCAGAAGAAACCGATCTTTGTAATACCGTTATAATATTCAGTATAAATGTTTCTATTACTCGCACATAAACCTCACAGAGCGCTCGCGTTTGATGATGCCTGCATTTAAAATTAGATTGCAGTACCTACCAGTCTTATTTACCGTTAAAAAACATGTGACGTCACTGTATTGTCTCAACGCTCCATTAATTTTCAGTAATGTGGCGATTATTCAATAACTCTCCATTACTTAAGAGTTATTATAGTTCACCCATATCTAGTAAATATTTAACACTACTTATTATATACAGACATTACATTTACATATTTAACATTAAATTACTATAACATGATTGTGACAATACATAGAAAATACATATCAATCAATGACACCGTTAACTAGCTCTTTATTCGACTACGTTAAACCAACAAGTTGGTAAAATGTGAATAAAAACTTGTATTCAATCCTTCTTTTTCAGAAAGTAACACAAATTACGGAAATTAACGGAATTTAACGATGTAATAGTTTGTAGTCATGATTAGCACGTGCACCGGGCCCGAAATTGGAGCAGCTATGTTCATAAATTTCAGCACTGTTGTATTTATACAACTTAAACCTATTATTGTCATATTAAAGGCGATTTATAATAGTATATTTTACACACGTTTACATTACTATAAACACCACCTATAATTGTGTATTTTAAGTAGGGGAATGGTCCTTGTAACTCTCGGGCCTCTCGTCTCCATTATTTTTCAGGAATGGAGTGTTACGAGAACATTATCTTTAGCTTAATTTTACTTTTATACGTATGTCAGTGCCTCGTCGTTCCACTTCGTCACAGAATGGGATCATAAAACGTCAAAAGCTTTTGAAAGTTCTGTTTACATTTATCGTGTTTTAGTTACAAACACGTTTAGCTTCTTTAAGGTTTTTTTTTCAATGTTTAGATGAGTAGATGAAAGGGCTATGCTATTGATTAAACACGTTTTCAAAGCAATTATATTGACGACATGCAATAACTTTTTTCTTAAACCGCAGGCTATTTTAATTTAGTTTTTAAGATAAAAATGGAATGTATTGTTTTTAGAATGAGAATAAAACTAAATTGCAAAACTAAAATTTGCCCATGTTTTTTGCTTTTTAAATATGATGGAATCAAAATCTGAAATCTGTACTTGTTTGGTTTATAAATGTCAAAAGACTTCCTTTTAGAGATGCAAAATCTTAGAATATGTTACGTTTAAATATGGGTTGGCTTGAAATAGACTATATACACAGTAAGCCTGCAAGGTATGACAATGATAGTTCACGCCATTGTTTGCCTAATTTCATATAGTCTGTCTCAGAATAGTGTCTTCAAAATATAATGAATAATTTTTAAACGTTTGTGTCTATATTAGAACGTGAAGATGATGCTTGTTTGAATGAAGTTTATTTCTTCCAGGAAAAGAAAGAGAAATAGTTGTATGGTTAGTCCAACTTTCCTTTTCTATCTGTTGACGTACACACACGAAGACCAGAATATTTTTATTTATTATCAATATTTTAATCTCATATGCCATAGAAAACAAATTATATGAAACAATTAGTCTAATTTAATATGTATAGTCTTCACATACAGAACCATTTTAGACAGTCTTATTCTTAGTAATTATTGGTAGAAATAAACTGAACTTTATTTTTTATAATATATGCAATATAAATACTCAATTAAAAAAAAAACCCAAAAAACATAGAAATAAACAAAACAAAATTTAAAAAAAGAATTAAAAAAACCAAACAAAAAAAAACCAAACACACACCACCATTTGATTTATCAATTTGTATATTGTATGATGGGTAGTTCAGTGAATGTAAACATTCTCTATTTCCTTAATTTTATAGTAGTTTCATTTAAACATAAACCACTAATACCGTTGAGATTTTCTGGCAGAAACGATTTACACATGCTAACCAGAACTTCATAGGTAACTGACGTTTGACATCAGTGTTAGCAGCAGACGGCTATCCAACAAAAGGAAAATTAAAATTAGCTTTCTGGTCGACCTAACCTTCATTTGGTTACCAGGATGGAAGCATTTGTAGAGACGTTTTTAATGAGAAAAGTGGAGAAATTTCCAAAGCTTAAGCTAAGATGTAAAGCCTGACAGTAATCGTGTATCGAGCTGTAAGACCGACATCGTTTGTTTACGGAATTTGTCTGGATGCCAAGAGAATTGGTTGGAATCAGACTCTGTGTGAAAATTAGCGAGTGAAATCCTGCAAATAATTCAAAAGATGAAAACGTATGTACAGTCATAATGAGGTATTAAATGTTTATTGTGGTCAGTGAGGCAGCATATTGTGAATGTTTTTGAAAGTCTACCAGCTGTGGTCCTATTTCCATTGGTAAAACCAGAGAAATATATGAAAAAAACTGCTCAAAGTATTCTAAATATTTTGGCAGAATGTCGATGTGGTGCAGTCATAAATGAATATGAAAACAGCCTTGATTTAAGCAGACGATCGCTAAAGTTTGCTATGTCTTGCCCCTTCTGAACTCATCACAACAATCTATTTTAATTGTCAATATTTTATTCAAAGATACGAGTTTGAATGCGATATTGCTGTATGTCAGATGCGTATATGACGTTTGAAATGATAGTATTTCAAATGTTGTTTGGAAAGTGATATTTATATGCATTCAAAGAATGCACGAAGAAAGATATATTGGTGTCCTTTACGCATGAAAAAGTGTTAGAGTTGTTGCAAGCATGCTATTCAGAACCGATAATCCATAAATCCTTTCTAAAGAACCCTTTAAAATCATAATTTTACATATCACATTTAATCAGGTTTGTGGATAAATGGCAACTTCTGAAATTGCTCTCGACAATCGTCAGTGCCGTGGAGATTGCGGCGGAGTTTTTTTTATTCTCCGCGGCACTTTTTTCCGCGATTATTATATTATTTTTCAAGGTGTTTTTTTTCTTATTAAAAATAATGTACATACATTACGCAACAATTGCCGTGGAAAATGCGGTGGACACAATTCCTCCACAGCATTTATTTTGCCGTGGACATTTTCTTAATGTTTTGTTTGAGGGGGTGAGGAGTATTTTGTTGCTGTATGGTTTATTTTTGCCTGTGTAATTTTTATGACTTTTTATTCAGCTAAAATGAAAGCACTATGATTATGATCTAGTAATAGAACTTTACGTCAATGTGTGGTTCTGATTACTGATCTTCAGTTGGCTATATCTAATTTTCTCTTGAACGCACTTCCTCGAAAAAAAGACAAACCATGAATGATAGTTCATGTAGGCCTTACCGATAGTTAGTTGTAACTTCAAAATTATTGAAAAAATAATCTGAGAAAACCGATACTGCCTATTAACGAAAGGAATATGTCGAAATGATCTGATAATGACATAGTTAACACAAAATTATAGGTTTTTTTTATTATTATTTTTTTTTATTTTTTTTTTTAGTGTAGCCATCATTGCGGATGTAATCTCAAGTAACAAAGAGCACTCATTTATCTCAGTTTTTTAAACTAATTTCCCTTAAAGCACCAGTCACACGATCAGGTATTGAGGGCAAGGTATTACTGCGTTTACCATCCCTACGCATTGCCAATTTTTTGCCCCCATTTTTAAAAATAGGTTTTACTAGGTTTCTAATAGCTTTCCACCGGTGCATTACATTTGCGCGGATTGGCATTACAATTGCGTGGGAAAAGTTTCACATTTGAGCGAAAAAACACATGACAGTTGCGTGGATTTGTTTACCTGTAACATTCGTACATTTGCGCGGATTTTTACCTATAATATTCTTACATTTGCGTAGATTAGCAGGTTTTTTTTAAAATAAATATATTGTATGTTTTTTACCTCTTCAGTAAGCCAGAAATTAGTTAATTTATTTGCACTTTCTGCTACTCCTGCCCACCAGATGGAGGTGAAGTAGGATTTTGGGCTGGGTGTATAGTTCATCAGTTCTAATCCTGGCTTTACACGATTTCATTTTATACCTCCAAGAAACATCACCACTTCTGAGTACATTGTCAATATTAAAACTGTATCCTTCATACAGAAGTGACTTTTTTCCTCGATTCGTTTCTGATATCGACCACCCCATGTTTGCGACGATTACCGACTAATATTAACTCAGAGGCTCTTTACGTGTACATGTACTGATAAGTTAAATTCACAGTGAGTACCTTTTAACGCTGTATATAATCAATCAAAACAACCAATGAATTTTAACACTAGGCCTGCTAAAATATCTATTACTTTTTTCCTTCAGAATTATTGTTTTTATTTCTTATACATGTATGTTACAAAATTATCTTTTTAAAAATTTATATTTCATATATATTCTAAAAAACAGATAATCCGCGCAATTTTAAGAAAGTTCAGGTGAATTTACCGCGCTATTGTAATGCACTTTCTCCGCGCAAATGTAATACCCGTTAATCCCCAAATCCGCGCAAATGTAATGCGCCCATTTTGTATCTTGCTGGGGACTGAAGTATGCATTAACAAACAATGACTTTTCTCAAATAAACTTTTACAAAATGCCAACACTTTTGAAGAGCGTATTAATGTACAAATCTATTTGGCATTATCTGTATCACTTACTAATTTTCATCTAATATACCTAATTGAAATGATTAAAGTAACAAAATTGCATTCATAGAATATTCACACGAACACATTTGTTGGAAAGAACAGAGTACATAAACGTTTAGAATCATGTCCGAAATAACTCAGTTGAATACCCCATTTAAGCAGTCTTAATTTACGTTATTTCCTTCACAAAAGATGTTAGTAATGTCATTTACAACATAACACTTTTGACAAACACTATTTGCACAGTGCTATTTTAATGTTTAATAATTGTTGATGTATAAAACATTATTTAGTGAAATTTTGTTTTGTTTTGTTTGTTTGTTTAATGGCACCATTAGAACACATTATCATCATTGGCTGTTGGATGTCAAACATTTGGAAACTTTGACACCAATAAACAAATGTGAGCCAGAGAACTTAAAGAAAAATATACCTACATCATTTTCATATTAAAATATCTTTACAATAAAATCCACCACAGATGTAAACCATTAAAAACAACTTTTATTGCCATAATGGGGGTTTTCGGTTGAGCAGACAACTTTTGATTTGGGCTGAAATATTTTATAACTTTCCCTTGCAAAGGTCCAGGTATAATTTCTGAAACACTGATTCTTGTTATTAAATAATACATTTACAGAAATAACAGAAAATGGATTTGAACATCTGGATAGCTATTTTCTTACCTACATATTTATTCAGATGTGTACAACTTAATACCTGTTCTCTGTGGAGGGTCAAACGTATAATAAAATAACATATTTCATACATTCAAAATGCCTTTATTATTATAGTAACACAAAACAGGTATATATGTAACTAAAAAAAAAAATTATAAGCAACTTAGTTATAATATAGGAAGCCCAATAATTTAGCATCTTTGGAGTTAGTAAGAAAACGAATATAAGGACACTTTTAAAAAATGAAATATATTTCTGCAGTCATCTCTTCACTTTTTTATTTTAAGTTCTACGAGAATTGTCACTTCGGCTATTTTGAATTTGAAATATCAGACAGATGATAATTATACTGGCCTCTTTGAAATCCAATGATGACGTCATGTTAAATGTTTAATTAGGTGTATTACTATTAAAATAACAGACCACAAGACTGAATAGGGGCACCATTTGAATGGCGTCTACAACGTAAATTTTTTAATATTATCACAAAAACAGGGCGCAGTCCCTGAGAATGGTTATCATTGTTATAGACATGGAATGATCTATTATATAGGATTCCATGCTAAATCTTATTGTCATTCCTCAAACATTTCTCAGATTATTTTATTTTACAGTTGAAATTATTTTAAAATTAAAAATGGCTGAATTGGCAGTCCTCATAAAAACGTAAGCTAAAATATGTGAACTCGCTGTTTTAAGAAACATCATTTTGATATAAAGTTAACAAAAACATCAACAGCCCAGGGGCGTTTGAACGAAATTCATATTGGGGGGCTGATCATATTGGGAGGGGTGGCTGCTCCCGTTTCTGAACATCAGAATTTGCTCGTGAATAATTCAACAAGGAATAAAAAAAACATTTATGAGAATTATTGGGGGCTGCAGCCAGACACCTTTATTTTGGTTCAGTTTGGTTTTAAAATCTTTAAAAAATAAATCTCTTAACTTTTGTTTTATCTTACTGAGTTTTAAATCAAAACATGCAAAAATGAAACAAAACAAAAAAGAAGAAAAAAAAACTGGCCTTAATTTAATATAAGCCTATACTTAGTTCTGATTATATAACATCTATCAACTCTTGTTTGTGTCAGCGTTTTTTTCTAATCACAATATCTTCATGGTGTTCATTGTTCTGAAGAACTTTATTACACCTCCATTAGAAATAATCTACAGTGGCAGATCCAGCAAATTCTCTGATTCTTTAACAATTAAAAAAAATGATTTAATTTTTTTTTTTATAATAGTAAAAAAATTTATAACCTAAAAATTTAGAGTGGCCTGGGCCCCAGGACTCTGCTTACATTCGCCATTGATGTATGTTCATTGACTGAAAATTAATATTCTGTTTGTTGGACACAGAGAAAAAGTATCATCTTCCTACGATATGAAGTTTTAAAGCCTTGACTTAGTGTTCAGCTTGCACAGACAGTCGTCCACTAACTGAGCTGCCTGTCGGGCACACCCCCAGTGAAGTGTGACACCAGCACCACCATGGCCATAGTTGTGTACAATCTGAAAAATAATGCATTTCATATTATTAAAGTCATATTCCCACGGAATTTAAGGGCCTTTGTGCTCTAAATAATAATTACAAATGAAACTTACATCCATTTGTGATACTAGATCTCACTTTTATATCATGCAGGCCTTTTTACAAGAACAATGGTATAGGGAATTTCATGTTGAGTTTATGGTTTATGATTTATTTGTCCGTGAGTATAATTAATTATTATTTTTAAAATATTGATAAGTGAGATGTGGTGGTTATGCAAGTAGATGAATGAAGTATTTTTATGGACAAATCAAATGTTTTTATATTTAAAATTAATTCTATGTTTGGAAATTAATTAGGTCACGGGTCCAGGAGAGTATGCGTTTAACGTATTCATCAAACAGGTATAAACAAACAATATAAATACATTCAGTTCTGGATTTCGACTTGGTGACTCACTTAAGCTATATAAAGATTTGAGGCTCATTGTTAAAAGGTTACACCGATAGGTCTCACAAAGGTGTGTACCATTACAGTACATTGGGTCGCCAAAAACATTTTGTAAGGCCTTTGCAGATTCTGAGGCCATAAGCTGTAGCTTGTTTAGCTTATGCCTAAATCCGGCACTGACTATATTAGATTATAATACAGAATTCTGAAAGGAATATTTTAAACATCACAGCACACACATTTAGCTAATTATCAGGTATGTGTTTTTCCACCTTAGAGAAGAAAGAAAGAAACGATTGTTTGTGTAACGTTATCGCAGCACATTGGTTAATCAGCAGCTAGTAATGTGTCAACAGATGGTTTCTGTTACACAATGTCCTCAGAAGAAACCCACTAACACCTCATAGACCACTCTTTCTGATTAGTAACAGAGACTCTTTTATATGTACCTTCCTACAGACAGGATGGCACATACCATGGGACTTTGTTAGCTAGTTGTGGACCACTGGCTGGAATGAGTAATAATCAAGTGGATCTACTGAAGGAGATCAATTCAAAAATGACAGAAGAAAGCTGTTGTCACTACCATGGAGGAAAGGCTTTTTGGGGAATTCCATTGTCACGGGTGTGACCATCAGAGAGCTTCGAAATAATATATTAGTAAAACCTCACATAGCAACTTTCATTTCATGGTGTGTTTAGAAGCCCTGACCCCCAAGTTATGAAATACAGTCATTATTAAATTTGTCAAAGGTCTCTTGTAGATATTAGACAAGGTTTAACCCCT
>JAULBS010027680.1:0-10439 GCA_032355785.1 Symmetromphalus regularis
TGACGTCCAATAGCCGATGATAAGATAAAAATCAATGTGCTCTAGAGGCGTCATTAAATAAAACAAACTTTACTTCACTTTCCTGTCTCCAATCTAGAGAGTACTATGCAAGACTAATAAATAAAACTTGTGATAAATATAAATTTCACAATATACTCTTTATTTAATTGAATTTCAACCCTTTTAAGTACTTTGTTTATATTTGTGCCTTTTTTCCTAGGATGTATGATAATATCCAGAAAACTACAAGGACTATTAGTACTTCAAAGATGCAATTTATATGGTTCATTTATCCAAACTGAGGACTTATTTTATTTTGTGAGAATACTCTTCAAGTTATCGTGAGCCCAGATTAACCACATGTAACATATAAAAACAAAACAAATGAACATAGTTAAATATTAGTTTATTTCATATTCCAAATATGTGATGCTTATATCATCACAGAAATATAAATATAATCATTACTCATTATTTATTAAACATTTTTGTAAATATACTGGAAGAACACTCAGACAAATTTTCTTCACACTGTCTCATAAAATATAAAAATTATGAACCTCATGTAGAAAAAAAAAAAAAAAAAAAAAGTTAAAATCCTCCCAGTAAAATGAAATTCAAGTCATGAACTTCCATTTAATAGTTCTCCGTGCCAGTTGCTCGAATCATCTCCGTGGACGAGTCAAATTAGGAGCAATATATGATTAACACTATTAGTAGATGCCAACTTAAAAACAGTCTGATTTGTTCTCAGTCGCTCCACACAGTATTAGCTAAAACCACATTAAAAATCTGGTGTTTTTCATCACATGGAATTAAACAAGGTTTTTTTTTTTCTAAATCATGCAGTAGTTTCTCTAAAATAATCTTAGAAAATCTATTTTAGGATTTGCAGAATGAATCAAATCTATTCTCCAGAGATCTGTTAAAACCTTGAAAAAGTGCATGAGGCACCAACAGACCTACTAGGACAACAATGTTTATGAAAATCAAGTATTTTTTCTACATTCTGAAAACCGGATGTCATGCTAAAAATTCTGGTGTTCTGGATAAAATAAGAAGACTTTAACGTCCTTCAAAATCAAGTTTTTTTTCACTGCCTTCTGAAAACCAAGCACCATGCTAAAAATCTGGTATACTGGATAACATTAGAAGACTTTAATGTCTATTATAATCAATTTTGTTTTTGCTGCCTTCTGAAAACCAGAAGTCATTCTAGAAATGTGAAATTCCTGATAAAACTAAGACATTGTTTTTTAGTTCTCAGATAAACGTGAGTCGTGTTCTGGCGTTGTTAACCTGCCAGACGTTGAGTTCTTCATACTCCTCAATACACGCGTCCACTTGATCCGGCTTGAAACCTTTAGATGTACACTGTTCCATTATATCGTTCACTTTCACAGACTTCACTCCCTTGTCGGGCGCCATCTCTCGTACAATGGCGAAAATCTGGTCAGTGAAATTCTGGGTTCTAAAAAGTAATATTAAAAACCTTTATAACATACTGTCAAACTTGCTCGTGTAGTAATCTCTAATAAGTAACTATCTTAGAGGCATTGATTTCCCATTAAAACGGAAAAACCTATCTGAAACGGAATTCCCGATTTTCTCCAAATATATTATTACTTATCTCCAAATAGCAGTTTAATAATTAAACAATTTTCCCCATGTCATTATGGAAACAGAAATGGTCTATACCCGACTACTGATGTGTACGTGTTACGCCAAATTAGTTTATTGCACAGATGATAATCATTCATTTAGTTGGTATGCTTCCCTCGATTTAACTGAGAAAACCGGGCGTTTTTTATATACTATTTTTGCTCAAATTCTCTGACAATTACACAAGTTACAGATTTATTACATTTTGGGTTGATTTATTTATAACATTCATCATAATTTAAAATAATGAAAATAGGTTTTCACGTTTGGTAAATAAATGATACCATTAAAGTAATTTTTTATGTGATTGATTCTAATTACAAGGCACAAAATAACCGGTGTCATATCGCAATTTGCGATGGAAAAAAACCGAAATGCGAGTCAAAATTATCTGTTCAAAGCAAAATGTGAAACGCCACTTTTTCTCTGAACCAATGCTACTTGATACACATCTGTTGATATCTTTATTGAATGGTTTCTTGAGTTCACTACATTACTATAATGCCAATGAATTGATGACACTGCACACTTAGAGTTCAGTAATGTACTCTCACAAAGCTTGCTAGAAGTAGCCCGCGAATTGTTGAAAATTATTGCTACACATTTTACCAAAATTGCTAATTGGTTAGCAATTTGCTAGTTAAGTGACATTTTTTATTTTGTGCTATGTATATTATGATGATGTGTGATGAAATTCTTGTAGATTATAGTAATGTGATGATGACGATGATGTTGATGGTGGTGTTGATTATCATTATGATGATGCAAACTATGATGGTGAAGATGTTATTGTTGGTAATAATAGTAAATTGATGACTGTTATGTGGTGTTGTTGGTGTTACAATTTCTTAAATATTCGCCTATCCATTGAACATTATACTGTACGTTTTGATATTAAATAAAACAATTAATATATTTTGTGTTTATGGTAATGACTCATGTCGGATACCATGACGATGAATGCTCTCCTATGAAAGAATCGCCTCATTACTGTTTTGCTGGATGACACATTGACAGATAACATATCAATTACTACTAAGTGCAAGGACAGCATGCTTCCACAGTTGTTAATCTGAAAAACATGTTCATCTCATTCACGAAACATGCTTAAAGACAATCTGTCACTCGGCTGAGTTCAGCAAAACCGTATCGCGAGTGTTTTGTTAAAGTTTCATTTATTCTACGGGGCCAGATTCAAGGGAAACCTTGTATACACATTTCGTCTCCTCTTCCCCGAAAATATCCCCATTTTCTGCGTAATTGATGCATATAATATATTTTGCGCTGGCGTATGGAAGGATGTTGTGTTTATCCCAAGATATATATATATATATATATATTTTATGCAATGATATTTATATATGCAATAATATATGTAAACAAGGATGTGTGTATGGAAGTGGATATTTATAGTAGCAGACTTTATGGTTGGCTCTACAAGTTTTAAGACTTTGAAGAACGCGATTAGAAGAAATACGTGACTTCTACTTATGAACTATTATCTTTTATTTTCTAAATCCAAGTATATATGATAATTTAGTGTTCGATATGTAATATAATATTATTAAGTGTCGGTGTGTTGTTAAAAACATTCATTTTTTCATTATCTACATAAATAACTAACTATAAACAGTATCAACATTTTAATTACTGACGATAAATATCGCTTTGAACTTAATATCGGTTTTGTCAGTTTCCGTGCGTTTTGTCTCTAATTTGGATTCACATAAAAAAACTGCACTATGTATCTAATTTGGATTGACATAAAAATAACTGCAGTATGCACTCTTGTAGCAACTAAGTTACTTAAATTATATAGTGCGGAAGAAAAAATCCACTCAAATTCGTGACAAAAATTATTTTTCTAAAGGTTTGTCCTACTTTGAATTGAATTGCAAGCCTGGAGCCATGAACAGACTAAAACGATTTCATAAAACGAAGCTCATGTTTCAATCGATCTCTTCAGCTATTGTCAGCTTCCAGAATGAGAAACATTTCAAATTTATCATTTGTCTAAATCACTCCCGAATGTCTACATATTATACATCTGAAAATGAATAACTCATGAACGTACGCTTGCGTTCATCTTGGCTTGAATTCCATTTTCTTAGCGGATTTGTACTAATCGATTAAACTATGGCATTTCACCGAGCTTAAAGAACAGAACAAAAGAATATAAAGGCTCAGACAAGGAATTGGAGAGACTGGTATCATTTTTTTCTGCGAAATATCAGGACCGGCATCAGTTTTTGGTCTTCCACAAAGCACCACTATAATAGCAGCATTTGAAACTGTGATAAATGCCACAGGTCCTACGATACCAAGCTATGAGAAATACTTTATTTGGCAGTAAACACTGAAATTGTATCTCTGTTCAGAGGTTTCAGATTTAGATCATGTGCCTCAATTGATAATATTACTCGTGAATGTTGTTTTATATTTATTTTTTGTTAGAAAGTAACCTATTTTAAATAATACTATATTTGTTATATTCAGTGATACATCAAAACAATCTGGACAATTAACCAAAAACATCTAAAAATGCAATTTAATCATTATGTACAAAAAGTCTATATAAAATATAAAAATATTTAAATTAAAAACCTTTCTTTACAGTATTAGTATATGGAAGCTACGATAACAGAAATAGAGAATATATAACAGAAATAGAGATTATAGAGCAATAATCATTTTAGCACTATTTAACAAATATTTTCTTATAAAATTAGTTAACAAAAACAGCTTTCGTTTCATTTCCAAAGCCGCTATCCTAATAGAGTTAAACATGCTAATGTGGTAACCTGTATTAAGCAGCCACCTGCTTTAAAGCATCACTTTTAATTTCTCATGAGTCATCTAAATTAGAATAATTTAGTTTTAAGTAGCTAACTGTCTTAAGAGGCTAATGTTGTTACTCCATTGGGTAGCTGCTTAATACAGGCGGCTGCTTTAAACAGATTAAATTATTGTTAGAACATGTATCATTAAATCTAGAGCTATAGTATGCATGTTTATGGTATTCGCATTCTTGTAAGATTAGCGAATTACATGAAACACCCTCATTTAGAAATGTTCACTTTCTCCAGTGTTAGAACCAGCAACTATAAATATGGTATAGGAAAAAAGGTTTTGCGCACAAAATATAAATTACCCAACAGTACAAAGGAAATTTGTGATGTGTCTTTCTATAGACTAGCTGTGGTAGTTTCCGTATGTTCGATACCTAACAACGTGTTGGCGTGTACTCTAGCCTAGCCAGCATCAGGCAGACAAGTCGCTAGTTTCGTTTGGAATTTATGCACATTTATGGGGTTTCCCCCCATGATAATGACATATATTATCCACATTGTTCAAGCGCCAAGCGTCTGGGTTTGCCTCGGCGTTTTTGCCTCTTTGGCTACGCCCCAGATGTAGTTACAGGTATACCATAGGCTTTAAACATATTTAACATATTTTAGAGATAAACTATTCAAATACAATCAGACGAACAAATTAACTTTATTTGATGAGGACTATCATTTTAGCCATTTCTAATTTAAAACATATTTTAGAAACCAAAAAAATAAACACCAGGCAAAACAACATTGTTTGAGAAATGATGACTAATTTTAATAATTTAATTCTTAAAGCCGCGGTTGTATCTGTTTGTTTTATTACTAAACTATGTTAAATTATTGGACACCCAATAGTATGTCTTTAAATAAGATTCATTTCTGTTTGCTATTTAATATGTGTTGATTATGATTAAAATATGTGTTTGCATGTCGTTAAACAAACTGTGTCTGCAATTCGCGCTGAATCTAATAAGCAAATCTGAGTTTGAATCATGACCTGTCTACTGGATAACACGAAGTATTTAACATTTGCATGAACTGTCAACCGATGTTTTTTTTCCTTTTTCCTCTAATAAATGTTCACTTGTTAAAAAAAATACAATAAACCAAAGTCATTCCGTATCAGGGGTCTGGATAGAAGCCAATTTAGCCGCTAATTTTGATTGATGCAATTGTTTGTAAACAGTTCATTTTGGAGTCATTGTATTGAACTGCATCACAGTAAGACTTCTGGCAGAGAGATTTGCTTAACCCATTTAGTGTATTACTCACTGGAATTGCAAACAACATGCCGGAAATATACTGACATTGATAAATGGAGAATAAATGGCTAATTTTATTTTATATTAAGAGATTGGGAGGTGTGTTTCATACCTGAATATAATTTTAATTTTATTAAGAATACCTAAGGAAATAACCAAGACATGTTTTGATTATGTGATTTTGTACAATATAAACAGAGAATCAGTACTTTTGACTGGAAACTACATGTTTTATTGAAAGTATTAGTGTTTAAACGATTCCATTAAATGATGAAGAAACACATTTGCCTTAGCAATGGATATAAACATAAACAAGGTTTAAATTAGCTGGATTCGAAACAGATACATCGGATAAACATGACAGAGCATAGAAGCGTGCGTGTCACCACCCTCTTCCCCCTCCTACACACACACACAAACACACACACACACATACACAAACACACACACACACACACACAAACACACACACACACATACACAAACACACACACACACCACACACACACAAGCTTTAAATGATTAGAGTCAAAATTTAGAGATTCATGACAAATGTTTGGGGAACTAAGTTTGAAGATGTTTTCTTGTTCACTGGGACTTGCTGATCAAAATGAGCTTGGGTGTCCCTTGTAAAAATGTGGGCGGAGCAAATGATACGCCATTTTCAAAATGACCGCCACTGTCATATGATATCTTGCTTATGACTAACCTTTTAAAGTGAATTGTATGTGTTTGTTGATTCAAACCTAGTAGAAAGTTAAGAATAGACATTTGGCACCATTCACAGTAATAAAATATGGCATTCTGAAAATGTGAGAGTTTTTTAAATTTAGTGAATCAAATAGAACATTCAGATTTGAAATAAATCAGAGAAATGATAGATGAAGACCTCCAAAATCCAGTTTCTTACTTATTGTTTAGGCCAAATAAAAAAAATCTGTGTTTCCGGTAACCCGGCTGATCCCACTTAAAAACTGCCGACCATAGAATAAATTTCATAAAAATTGTAAGTGGAACTTTTAGTCATTTTCGGTCGTTTTCGATTGTTTATTCCGTATCTTTCGGTCATTTTCAGCCTGTTTTTTAGGGTAACTGCTTCCTATATGCAACAACATCAACATGGCTGCAGTTGTCTTGTTTGTCAGTGTACGCTGTAACTAGATATTAAGTCACACCATTATTAAAGGATTATCAACCTAACTATATGTGAAAAATAAAGCATTAATTATTCTACTTCACACATAACATTAATTAAAAAAAAAAAAAATATTCCCTACCGACCCTATTTTATTTTTTAGCATGTTATGGGAAACCCAGGTATTAAAAACAAATTGGCCTTATTACCTAAAGCTGTGTGCAAGGTATTTTTGCTTTAAATTTTGTAAAACGTTAGGAATAGACATTTGGCACCCTGCAGACTAATAAAATATGTCATCTTTAAACTGTGTGTATGTATGGCTTATTTAGTATCTTATTTATTGTTAATTACCTCAATTGACATATACGCGTTTTAGTTTATTCAGAATTTCTACATCGTTTGGAAAAGATATTTGGCATCATGTAGATTATTAAAATGTGACATTCCCAACTTGTTTCTTACTTATTGTTTATTACCTAAAGCTGCGTGCAAGGTATTTTTGCTTTAAACTTTGTAAAAAGTTGGGAATAGACATTTGGCACCATGCAAACCAATAAAGTGTGTAAAATGTCGGACTGTCTAATTCAAAATGGCTACCATCACTTACTTACTTACTGTTAATAATCTGAAGTGACATGTATACATTTTTGTTGATTCAAAACTTGTAGGTAATTAAGAAAAGATATTTGACTCCATGTAAGTTATTAAAACATAACATTTTGAAAATAAGGGCATGTGATATTAAAAATGGCTGCCATTGCTACTCAATATCTTACTTATGGCTAATATCTGAACTAATATACAAGGCAAAAATATATTTTCAAAGTGATTTTTATTTCTGAAACTAATTGTGATGAGTGCATCGAATAATCCAATCTAAGTTCATGCATGAAGCGACACCTCTGAATAAACCTAATTGAAAATCATAGAATTATTTTCACAATAAAAGGTGATACACTACATGCATATGAAAAATGAAGTCTGTACTAGAGGTAAGACAGAGTTTTGATAAAAACAAATGGAAAAAGATAGGCACATTAACTATTGAGTAAAAGTATTTTAATAATTCTCACTATTACTGCCAGAATCCTCATTTTGAGAAGCATCACCTTCATCACTAGAGTCACTGGAGGTTTCGGGAAGTACAAACGGGTGTTTTGTATCCATCATGCTCAGCTCTTGACGAAGCATCACCTTCATCACTAGAGTCACTGGAGGTTTCGGGAAGTACAAACTGGTGTTTTGTATCCATCATGCTCAGCTCTTGACGAAGCATCACCTTCATCACTAGAGTCACTAGAGGTTTCGGAAGTACAAACAGGTGTTTTGTATCCATCATGCTCAGCTCTTGACGAAGGGCAGTGGATTCATATCGTGTAGGGACACATTTCTCATCAACCATTTTCCGACCATGTTGCAGTGGAGATAGTGGATCATGAGGCATCACAAAATGCAACCAAACATATGCTTGATATGCAACGTAGAGCTCTGAGATGCTGTGTCTCGTCATTAGAGGAAAGTCTCGCTGTTGATTTGTGCTTTATGGTTGACCATTTCTTTGCCCGTGCTTCACCCAAGCTTTTCCTTGTATTGTCATTGTGTACAAATGAAGTAACCAATGTTATCATTCATGTGCATGCAGTGGAACTAAGGCTATTTCAAGCTTTTTCAGAAAGGTGAAGAAGGTCATATTTGATAGAGTCGCAAAATCAAATCACTATACAAATCTTCTTTCATGTGTAGGCCAGACACAATCAGTCTCCAGCGCCACAGCTGATGGTCTTAAAATGCTTACAATACAATGTGTGTACAATGACAATACAAGTAAAAGTTTGGGCGTAAATCCACAGCACTCTTCCCTCTGATGAAGAGACACATCGTTTCAGAGCTCTACGTTGCATGTCAAGCATAATTTGTTTGGTTGCATTTTGAGATGCCTTATTCTCCACCATCTCCACAGCAACATGGATGGAAAATGGTTGATGGAAAAAATGTGTCCCTATATGATTTGAATCCACTGCAATAAAAGTTAAGCAAGGGTATATTATTTTGACTTGACTATCCGATATATCCGTGAACAACTTGAAATACTATTTTCTTAAAACTGCTGCCATATTCGCTATCCTAACACAGGATCGGATCAATGGATTTGATTAGATGTTCCATTCCAAAACGAGTACTTGTAGTACAACCGGCCTCCGTGGCACAGTGGTTAAGCTATCGGACTTGTAACTGGTAAGTACTGGGATCGAATATCAGTTCAGGCATGGGATTTTTAATTTCATTATCTGCTCCAACCTTGAGTGAATGCTCCGCAAGGCTCAGTGGGTAAGTGTATACCACTTATACCAACCAGTGATTCATAACTGCTTTATCAAAGATTGTGGTATATGCTATCCTGTCTGTGGGATAATGCATATAATAGATACCTTGTTGCTTGCCGATAAGTGTAGCCGCATTAGTGTTGCTGTAACGGGTTTCATCTCTTCTACTAACACTAACTTCTTTCCTTGACAAACAGTACACGAAGCTGAGCTATCTGACCAGGACAGCGAGCTTGAACCTTAATTGGATATAAACCAGTGCCGGCGCAGCCGTTTAAATATTGAGGGGGCAAGACTGAATAAGGGCGCCATTTGAAGGGCACCTACAACTTAATAAAAAAGGGTGCCGCAGATTATAGGGGGGGAGTAAATGGCCCCTTGCCCCACCGGCTGCGCGGCCCTTAAAAATAAACGAAAATAAGTGCAACCAACCAACCAGCTTATCACAATACCAGCTTCCAGCATAGACGTTGTAGCAAATTGTACATACACTTCTATCCGAGCTTCTATCCCAAATCTAAAAAATCGGCTAAGAGTTTACTTTGTATTTGCAAAGCATTTTACGTTAATGTATAACTAGGATCAAGCCAGTGGGATTAACCTATATAATGTTCATTATGCATGTTTAGGTTCAGTAATATTGATTAGTACCGGTGCATTAAAAAAGATGTATTGTCAAATACAGGCCTACGTTGTTTTAACTTCCCTTGGATTTTGTCTCGTGCAGAGCTAGGGTTTCCAATTGTTTTGTCGTAGGCATCCATTATAGGATTAAAGAATTTTCATTTCCGCTCCATCCCCCAAGGGAATTGCAGGAAGACGAACACAAATTATTATATTCGTTGACTGACACTCGTTGTTAAAACTTTAATTAAATAAACCCATTAACTGCCACTAGCCGTCCCTATGAACGGTTACTGAAGATAACTGATAAATCATAAAACCAACAAAAGATTTTCATTTTTAAATCAGTAAAAGCTGAAATTATGTAATGGTGGCTAAGTTAGGGTTTAAAAACAAAAGCAAACCATAGTTTGTTTTTACCATTTATTTTCTTCTGGGTTTATATACATATATCTGTGTGTGTGAGTGAGTGAGTGAGTGAGTGAGTGAGTGAGTGAGTGAGTGAGCGTGTGTGTGTCTGTGCAGGTATGTGTGTGTAAGTGTGTGTACGTGTGTCTGTTTGTGCGTGCGTGTGTGGGTGTGTTTGGGCGTATGT
>JAULBS010027691.1:0-10439 GCA_032355785.1 Symmetromphalus regularis
TTAAAGTTATCGGTAGATTGTACTATTATAACTTATAGATTTGTGCTAGATATTAGTAGATTTATATAATTATTATTTATATATTGGAGACTTTTAAATAACTTAAATTTGATTTTGTAATTTTTTATCCAATTATTTTTAATTTGTATATTGTTGTATATAATATATTTAATTTATTCTTGTCACTATTTTATATGTACTGTATATTTCGTAGTGAAATAAAAAAAAATATATAAAAAAAAATATAGGAGGAAATATATTGCATAATTATTTCTTCTGTGATATATTTTCTTAATCTGAAAAAAAAAAAAACCCACACAAAATAATAAATAAATTTGTTGATACATAGTCAATGTAGGCCAGCCTCTGACAAGCTATAGAGTCCGATTCCTACATTGGACCACTAAAGATCACCCAAATGAGTGTAAAGACCATACGTACATTGAGAAAATACATCTTTGACTGGTTGAACATGCTGTTCAGTGGCGGTGAAAACGCATCTATAGTAAGTACAGAACATCCTGCAAAATAAACAAAAAGCCACATCTATAGTAAGAGTAAAGCGTTTCTTGAAAAAAGAGTCTTGCATGAAAATGTTCAACCCATCACAAATCAAACAATGACATTTTTTTTTACACAAAACGTTCTACCATCACAATATGTGAAGACGTATTTGTGTACTCTAAACTGTAGCACCAACAACACTATCCACATTTTTAAAGTGTTCTAACGCTTATCACACCAGTGTCCAATCCGTCACAATATCGGTATACATACGTTTACCCCAAAGTGTCAGTCCCATCATGATACCAGCACACATATTGCATCAAAATGTCCAACCCATTACGATACCAACAAGGTTTTTTTTTTTTTACTTCGAAATGTCCTTCTCGTCACAATACCCTCATGATCATTTTAAACAAAATGTCCGACCCATCACTGTGTAATAACAGGCACTTTCTGCACAAAAATGTCTACCTATTACGATTCTTGCACTCATTTTAAAATAAAAGTCTAATCCATCGCAATACCGCGCCTTTTTACACCTAAATGTCCCACCCGTCACACTACTAGTACCCGCATCCATCTTTGGCTTTTGATTGTTCTTCCTTCTCATCCATATACCGCCAGACGGCGCTTAATGTTGACGCATATATCTTCACTCGTCGCCGGAAGTTGCATTGGACTTCTGAACTGGATAACACCAGGCACCGTAGCTCTGAAATAAAAAAAAGTAGCGAGGCAAAAAATGTATAATAAGGGTATTAATTATTTATATTTTATAATTAATTACCCCATTTTGCTTTTCATGTGTTAGATTTCACACTCTTTATTTTTTTCTGATATGATTGTCTTACCGAGGGTTTTTATTAATAATAACTGTACATTGATGCTCTTCAAAGCAACATAAGAGACTAATTGGGATATTGACCATGTATTCCTAACATTTTTCTGTTCTCATAAGTTTACAAACCGCCAGGACTGGCAATATTTAAGGCGGATTTTTTTTACGTTCTCCTGAGTACTACTAGGACCTGCGTTTATGTGGGACAGGACATGCTTATTCACGGGTTCAGACCCTGAAACGTTTGCCTACACTTTCCCTGAACTATATTATGCAGGTATACGATTTTGAGCAAGATTAGACGTTAATCGTTTGATATTAATTATTAAAAGAATGTTTGAAATACACGTCTACAAGTGTTACTAATTATAACAGTTATCTTTAATATCATTGGTTTGAGGGGTCTAACGATATTATTTTATCCAATCAAGTTATCCCTTATATCAAGTACATGTATGTGTCAGTGAAAATTGCCGCTGGCAAATGGACAGTCATTACTGAACCCTGATGACGATGAAGCATGAGAGTAATGTTTTAAAAATGCTAATTAAATATAAGGTGTGCAATACGTAACGTTTAGAAAATGTTAATTAGAAAGATTACCTTTTATTTCCCAATCCCAGAAGACAACAAAGGTGTGGACGAATATTCCCGTGGATAGACTAGGATCCGCAAAAACAGGAATTGCCATAACACAACTGCTGGATCGTGTTCTTGCTCTGCAGAGGCATCCACTATACCTATGATGGGAAAGTCAATACTAATGATGATAATAATGATGATGATGATGGTAGTGGTTGTAGCAGTGGTAATTATGGTGATGATAAGAATGATGATGACGACTACAACGAAAATGTTGACGATAATGGTGATGATGATGGTAATGGTAGAAGCAGTTGTAATTAAGATGATGATAAGAATGATGATGATGACGATAGTAGTGGAAGTAACAGTGATATTTATCGTGATGATAAGAATGATGATGATGATAAATAAGATGATGGTTATGATGATGATAGTGGTAGTCGCAGTAGTAATGGTATGAAAGATAAGAATAATGATGGTCATGGAGGTGGTATTAATGATGATAATGATAAGAACGTTGTTATGATGGCGATCATGATGTTAATGTTATAGATGATGATAGTAATATTGATATATTTGATAATACATTTAATAACATAATAATGAAAATACACATACAAGAGGTAAATATTAACATCTTTCCTAGTATCTTAAAATTAAACCTCACCTGTTGACGATGAGAAACTATACAGTAATGATAACATAGATACAGACGTTGTATGCGACGTTACCTATCGACGGCGTCGCGCCAGTCTGGGTAAGTCTGCGTAACATTTTCTCCGTCAACGTGGTGGGTGACGGAACGTTTTCGTCTAAAGCACTCTTGACCACGCAGGACGCATGTAGACGACGCAAAGATGCTCTTCACTCGGCTGGGAACTGGTCAATAAAATATAGATTTTAATGTATACTTAACAACAAAAGAAACGCTAATATTGGGTTTAAAACTGTGTTGAATAAAGGATATATATATATATATATCACTGTGTTTTGATTGATATTATGGAGCAAGGGATGTTATAAAATTCTACAACTATATAAAAGTACATCAAATACGTTATTTAACTTAAGAAATTGTGGACTTATATAAGTTTTGTGAAGCACTCTTCAGTTATCATATGTTCTATGCGAATACAATACAGATACAATAATATATGGAACGACTTCTATACAAATTAAAACAAGCAATCCCAATAATACACACAATTAAGACAATAACATTAAACACATGATGGGACGAGAAATTGAAATATATAATAAAAGGAATTTGACATACATATTACACATATCAAAATAATACATTACCACATCATATTCATTTCAGTTAAAATACTATATACTATTAAATTAATTTAAGTAATTTGATACAGATTAACAAATCCAAACCAAATATAGATTATATTAACACACATGAATTTCAATTAATAAAATAGCTCAGTACAATAGGTAATCAACATAAATTAAATTTTATTGTAATAAAACATGTTCAGGTTATGACAAGTGAACTAAAAAAAAAGATATTTAAAAATATACATTTTCTGGTGTTCTTCTTCTTGTATAATAAAATTTAAAAATATTATTAAAAACAAGGATGTTAAACTACTTGCCTGCTGGGCTTGATGTCGTTGTTACGTCGTTGTGGAACAAGTCTTCACCTGTAATATTTCAGTTCAAGGACAGTTAGCATCATCATTGACATAATTGGCTAGTTCCACGAAAATGTAACACACGTAACATAATAAAATCAGAATCTCTAAGAAAATGTTTAAGTTCGTCCATTATGTACGTGTCTGTGTGAATGTGTGTCAGTGTGAATGTGTGTGTTTGTTTATATATATGTGTGTGTATGTGTGTGTTTATGTATGTGTATGTGGAGTGTTTGTGGAGTGTGTGTATATCTGTTTGAGTGTGTGTGTGTTTAAATGTGTGTGTGTGTGTGTGTGTGTGTGTGTGTGTGTGTGTGTGTGTGTGGAGTATGTGTGTGTGTATGGAGTGTGTGTGGGGGCGTCTGAGTGTGTGTATCTGTGTATGGAGTGTGTGTGCGGGCGTCTGAGTGTGTGTGTCTGTGTGTGTGTGTGTGTGTGTGTGTGTGTGTGTATGTGCCTGACTTGACTATATTATCATATATACTTACAGGACAGCACATCCTCTCGAAGATTCTCGATTACTTCAACTTCGTTAGGAAGCAGATGACAGTCATGTTGAATGTTAAAAAGACATGTCTTGTAGTTGGCTTTCGCACTGAAATTATTATACAGTGCTTTTCTTTTTTATCACTAATACTGTTAATTTAACATGTCATTCCTTAAACGATGTTTTTTATATGACACTTAATGAGAATTTTTCAAAACAAAATTCAGTTTTTAGAAGATTGTGGTTGTATTTGTGTTTATATTTTGCTAAAATATGTTAAATTATTGGATACCCCATAACATAGCTTTAAAATTTAACTATCAGTTAATTTATGACATTTTCATATATGTACGTACATATTGTTTTATGATACCTTTTATAAAAAAATATTTTTTTTTTGTAATTTAAGCCTATTATAATTTGACCTACTTCTTTGAATCTTGCTTGTTTCCGTTTTCCAGTGCGTTTTTACAGTCGCTATCATATTTGTGGGAGCATTCATTATAGTCACAGGCAGATTCAAACGTGGCCAACAAAACTAAAACATAAACATAGTTAAAATATCATTAATTATAATGAATATAGTATTATGAATACTTCATACAATAATATGGTTGAATAATATTATAAGGTTCTATAATATGTAATTGTAATTATAATTAATTGTAATTGTAAACAAATAAATTGAAGACAGTGGGGGATCTAAAATGGTCCGAAGGGGATATCAGCTACGGTCGAGACATTATTGTTTATTGCTTATCAATAAGAGTAGCAACATTGTGTGGCGGCAGTGAGTTTTGTCTTTCCAGCTAACAGTAACAAATGTCCTAAACAGACAATAAAGGACGGTGCTTGAACCATAATTGGGTATAAACACGAATGTACTCCGGCAGAAGTAACATATCGAGATAATTACAAGAAACAGATGCAGAAATGTTTTCTCAAAATTGTGAAACATTACTTACCTACATGTAGGTAAATCCCAAGACACCGATAGAGCAATCCGAGGCTCATGTTGCTAAAGAAAATCTGAAAAAGAATTAGAATTAATCTGTATTAATTTAATTAAAATAATTAAATTTAATTTAATTAAAATAATTAATTTTGATTAAAATAATTAATTTTGATTAAAATAATACACTACGACCATTTTTCATATAATTATGTGAATATTTAAGGATACTTTGGTAAACCACCTTTTTATAATATGTCAAGGACTTTGGGGTGCTAAAACGAATATTTTGTTTGCAAATATATTTTGAGTTTTTAGCCCAAACTCGCTCAAAACGAAAATGGCCTCCATTTGAATCTTCATTATGACTATAATTTCTGAATGGTTGATGACATAGCCACAATATTTATGCCTAATATCGTATTTGTGAAGCTAATAGATATAATAATAGACAAACTTTTATAGATGATGAACCTAATAATAATACTACATAAAACACAGACTAATAGTTTTAAAACCAGAGTGATTATACACATTGTAATTTATTTGGTTTAATGCATTATGTTTCTGACCAACCACAAAAATTAAAAGTCGACTAATTCCAATAGCTGATGTCTATTTTTGGAGCATGTGTGTTTGTCATTAAACATATATAAACAGCGAATGTGTATCAGTAAAAATACAATAACTAAGTCCTGTTGGTTAAGTCCGTACACACGAAGATTACTGTTTATTATTGACAAGGTAATATTTTAATTATTTCTTCTTAACTTTACCTTCATATTGCTTAAAAGCCAAAAGGTCATATTAAAATCCATCTCCACCTACTCTACATCCCACATTTACAGTTTATGAACGTGACACTAGTACCAGTGAAAGAGAAAGAAATAATAAACTTTACAGAATAATTAAATGCTACACCGGTATATGTATGTATATATCGATTTAACATGTTTCCACCCAGAAATATTCAAACACGCGTCCCATGGGCACACACTTGACACTATTTTAGATAAAGCGAGAATGGGAAGGGAAGTAGATGCGAAATATTTTTAAAATAATAATTAAATATAAAAACATTATTTTAAAGGCCATTTTAATATGTCAGTCAAGTAATTTTACTATAACTTAGACTCGAATTTTAAGGGTTAGCCAAAATAAATAATAATAGATTTTTTTATATATTTCTGTAACGAAGTCTGCACGGTACATGATAAAACTGGCCATTCTAAAAACGGATTTATTTAATTAATCCACTGTACAGTCGTTTGATTACTAAGGTGTAGAAAGACCAGACACTTTATCTGTTACTGCGATCTGCCATATGTTACTGAAACAAGGTCAAGGACGGCGCTTAACACCTGTAGCTAGACGTAATTTTATTATTACAGTGCTTTATCCAGCATGAGTTTGATACTCGACTAAATGACATTCCTGGGCAAATTGTATTGTTCTGTCTACCTACACTGAACAATGTGTTAGATAATTACATTGAACTTGAAGCTAATTTATATATTACTGGGGAATAACATGTTTGACCGGTTTTTGTTGTAATCTATTTTACTCTATTTTACATCACGTAACCATACGCAAATAAATAAATAGACAGACAGACAGTATTAATTATTTATTTTTATTTTCTTCAGAAGGCATCATTCTCCCGACATGAAGCGGCTTTTTGTGTTTGATTTTTTTTTTATCCCATTAAATAAAAAAATAAAACACAAAATGAACAACCTTACCCAATAGCAGATTAACTATTATAAGGCAGAATTCGTGCTCATATCCAATTAAGGTTCAAGCACGCTGTCATAGCACACAAATCAGCTTCCTGTTCTGTCTGTCCTGGACAGAGGTGTGTGTTGGTCTGTGAGACGAAACCTACTGCCGCCACACTAATCTGACTATTTTTACCAGTGATACATTTATACTCACTATACCACAGGCAGGATAGCACATACCACGACCTTTGATGAAAGAAATTTTATACGGATGCCATTTTCAATCTTGCTATTCAGACTTTGTAATTTTATGTGCAATATCTAATGGGATTTCTGGAAATGTCATCAGAAAAACAAAACATAATACCAAGTACATGTTTATTTGTTATTAAATGTAATTGAGCATTCAGCACATTGGATGTCAACAGAAGGTGTTACTTAAAGCAATAGCCAGGTGAGAACGTGACGTAGGTGTTAGTCATCTGTGAATGTCACTCCTGATTCCCTCCCACACCCTACCTTATTCATGTTAATCCGATTATAGACAACTATACAAATCTAATCCAGGATAAATAGATTAATTATTTGTTTAATCCAAACCATTGAGCTACTATATTTTATTTATTTTTGTATTTTAGTACACAATATTCCTAAAGAAATATTACTGTGATTGGCCTTCCTATAACAAGTTTATACATTTACTAAAACTAAAATCAAAGAAAATTGAACTAGATCTATTAAAATTTATTTATGTTGCAATGCAGACGTAAAACGTTAATATCATTAATAATAAACAACCCACAAAATACTCTCCCCCTTTCCCCCAAAAGTTTACCATTCTAATTTCAGAGAACATTGTATTTGTAGTATATTAACACCATATATTTAGATTTTGTGCTAGAATAATCTATACGTGTTTGTTGTAGTTTTCATATACATAATACATATAACACTCTTAAATGTCGTTGTTTTGTAACTAAATGCACTTGTATGTATTATATGCTATCTTGCTTCACATTAAATTAGAAAGTCTGTTATATCGCCCTACAGCAATAGAACATTTCACCCTAAGGCAAAATAATCGTAATTTTTCTGTTCGACTACTGAGTAAAAGTTCCTTATTGAGGTGCGTGTGACAGAAATTAGTGACGGTTCTCCTAATATTATTGGTGAGAGACCATTTCAAAACTATACCATTAATCAGGCATGGACTGATGCTGCAGTTGCTTATCAAATATATAAATATAATAACAAAAATATACTATTTATAACTATGACAGTGCACCTTTCACATAAATTGGCACAATATTTTCATTCAATATAAAGAACATTACTGTTCCCAATTCTCTTTTTTTCTTCTTTCAACCTTATTAATTTTGTCTCTGCATTACTCTGTCCTCAGAAAAAAATACATATAAATTAAATGTAGGTAGTCATATTCATTTATAATCAAATTAAAAGAATGGTTTGCTGTATTTTAAAAAATTATTTATTTATATTATATGTTTAGTATGTATATTTAGTATGTATGTATATGTTGTAAAGCAAAGATTTAAGGCTCCCCAACCTTAACTCTACTTTTGTTTCTGGGGACAATAAAAAAGCATCAAAAAAAACAACAACAACATTACTGTTATCGTGATGAAAATCGTATATATACATAACGCAGAGACCAAGGGATGTATAAGCAACATCAAATGAAACTGTACTCACGAATCACTGATTAAAACGTGATGATACCAAGTGAAAGTAAAATTTTAGAATAGGAGTGAAAACTATGGGCTTTTTTGCCTTTAAATGTTATGAATTAAAAATATATTATTATTATTAGTTAAAAATTTAGTATCTAAAGCCCTACAAAAAATAAACAATGATTTAAACAATAATATGTTAATATGTAACTAGCTAAACGTGTTTCTTTCTTTTGTAAGTTTTTATTTTGTTGTAGGGACCAATTAAATTGAAAAATGAGGATAATATTGAAAATAATTTTATGTTTCTGTTCACAGGGTATGCTAATAAATAAAGAAATATACAGAAAAACAAAGATATAAATTAAAAAAATATATAAATAAATAAATAATCAAAAATATGTTAATAAATATATAAATAAAAATTAAATTGTTATTATTGTTGTTGCTAATCAACAGCACATACATAATTTAAATAAGTTTTAACAAAATATAGCAGCGAACAATATAATGTCATGCAAAGAAAAGAAAAAAAATTCTAAACAGAAGATAGGAAAAGCATAATCAAAAAAGGAAAGATGACATTTATACCGTAAGTCATTACCAAGATCTGAAAATCATACTGCACATTTCTTTGAAACAAAGTATTATTGAATAATATTTGTATAATTCATATTCATTCAAAGGCGTACGAATTGGGAGTGGGGGTGGTCAGGGGAGGCAATTGCCCTCCCAAATTCGAGAAAAAACTATGGTTGTTTTTGTATTCTTCTGTCCTCCCCATACGCCCATACTCGTATACTTAATTTCATGTCTATGTACTTCAATAATAAATTTTTAGACCCCCCCCCCACATTGTACTCAGTACTACTTATGACCACGTGGATGTGTTAACTTAGAGGTTTATTACTTAAATACTTCAATTTTTTTCAGCTGTGTAACTCCTATTACTTTTTTGTTTAAACAATCAACATCATGTAGATGTAACTAAAAATGGATCTCGAGAAATCACAGGAAAGCATTGGCATCTGATTTTAATTAGAAAATGTGTCACTTGAAATATCTAGCCGATATGGTCTAACATAGTAGGTCCGTATGAAACAATGACAATAATTAATTTACTAAATTATATGGAACAGACTTCTCAGTGTAACTATCCTTGGAATAACAGCAAACAACTTTAAAACAAATAAAATCCATTAAAAATCGAAATTGCCGCCAACAACCACACCTAACATTATTATTATCATAAGTCACATGTGTTTACAAACATTGCAATATTACCATAGAAATAAATATATTACCAAGCTGTATCCAAGAAAAAAAGTTTTTTAAATCCCGTCCTATGATGCAGTACGGTCACTTGTTTCCCTTCGGTCACCATATACCTTTATGACCAGAGAATGAACCAAACGACAATTAACAACAATATTGTTGTGTCCACTCTCAAACCGCTACCAACTCACCAAATGAAATTACTACTCTCCGGCCACCTTCATGCTTCAACGGTTACACCAAACAATGCATGCTGGACCAAGTTCCGCTCCAGAAAGTCCACCTATTGTTTGGAATAATACCTGGACATACGGACAATGGGACAATATCTTACTCCAGACTAATACTTTTTTATAACGTAGGAGACTTTAACAGATGCATCAAGAATTTGTGCCTAAGAGGTTGGTAATGCTTCTGATTGCAGTTTAATTAGTATGTGATAGTTTTCATTAATTATATGGTCTTGTTTCTGTGAGTGAAGTGAAGTGCCAATAAACGAACAATTTAGATGTGTTGCTAACGATTTGTTCAGACGTAAAATAAAACGTTGACTAAAAAAAATTCAGCTGTCGTGCTGGAACAGTTTCATGACGTTAAAATAAATAAATAATAAATAAAATTTAAATATTAATAAATAAATAAATACATTAAGTAAAATAAGTAAAAAAATAAAATATATATATATATATATATATATATATATATAAATAAATAAAATAATTAAAATAATAAAATAA
>JAULBS010027724.1:0-24526 GCA_032355785.1 Symmetromphalus regularis
ATTATTATATCACCGTAGCCTATCCAGACATGGTGGACACACAGGCTACCAACTTTGAAAAGTTTGTAGCCCGATCCTGTTTCAGGTGGACTCGGGCTCCCGGCCATTTCCAACACTGCATACAGTAACTTACTGAGTAAGGCAAAAAAAAGTTATATATCTAACAAAAAGTTTTAGGGTAGTCCATTTTAGCTTCTTACAAAATCCCTGTCTATTTCATTTATCAAATTGTTAAAGTATCCATTTTTCAGATCTTACAGATTAATTTTGTTTAAATAAAAGGATATCTGACCAGACTTTTTCTCTCTCTATCTTTTAAAGAAGGATTGTTTTGGTGGTTTTTATTTAAAAGAATGATACTAATCTAACTCCTACCCTAATTTAATTACTGGAATCAGCTTACTGGAAAAAAAAAAAAAAATTATTAAATAAATTATTAAGTGAGGGAAGCCAGAGTGGATTTTTTTATCAAATAAAAATGAAAATAATTTTATTGTTTATCAGAAGTTACTGTATTGGAAACAAAAAATGTCTGATAAGTTCAGTTCAATCAACACTTCTTCTTTTTTTGAACAGACAATGTCAGTAAATTCAAAATGATATGTGAAAAATCACCTAACATGAAACAAGAGTTGAAAACATAAAAAGACACACATGCATTTAAATGACAACAAAACAAATTGGAAACATTTATTAAATTCTGCTTACCAAGCATGTGACTAATTACAGATGTAGGGGTCCGGGAGTTTTGTGTTCTATCAACACCCATCTTCTCTGACTGTTCTAACTCCCCCTTCTCAACATTTTCCTCCTCCTCCTCAAACTGCTTCTGAAGTGTTCGTCTCACAGAGCCCACACTGGAACTGATGCTCGACACACTGCTTTCAGAAGCAGTAGTCTCTCGGTTCTGATTCACATCTTGCTTAACACGTTCCTGATTTTGGTTTTTACTGTATAAGTTTCTATTCTGGTTTATAAGAGATGTTGAGAAGGATCTGTTTGAGTCCAGATACTGAGATTCATGCTCACGGATTACAGAAGAAAGACGGTGCAGATGACTTCCGGAACGCAACACCATTCCATCAGTACTGCGGGCAACTGCATAATATAAGAAATGAGTATACATTCAACAAACCATTAAAATAAAACTGAAAGAAATCTATCAAATATTAGATACATGTATTTAAACTGTATCATAATTTCAGTACAGTTTCAGTATTTTAATTTAAACAGTAAACATTTTGAAATTTAACAACTGCTTCATATTTTATCTCTCCCTCCGACTCTCTTTCCTTGTTTTCTCTCACTCACTTTTCTGTTGTTTTAAATTATATCAGAACTCACTATGTTTATGTATGTATGAACGTATGTGTGACTGCTTTTTTTTGTCTGCCATCAGTTAAAGATGTATAATTATAGTGTATGGGAATGGTCCTAATATAGGCTATCAGCCTGTAAAACACAACAAAAAACAAACTTGATGCAATAAAATACTGTTCAAAACAAATGTTAGAATGTATGAAATGGAACAATTATAGACTCAGCAACTGTAGTTTATTTCTACACAGTTTTTTTTTTTTTTTTTACTTTTTAAAAGAAATATAGTTTTCAGAGTTTATGATTGTGGTTACTATTTTTTTTTTTTATATATATATATATACATACAAATACTACAAACACATACATGTTTGCATTCTGACAAGATATACAGTTGTTAATATATCTTATAATTCTTTACCATTATATCCAGAAAGTCTTCTGTCATTTAAATATGAGTCAGAAAAGTCCATTTCATCGGTTGCATCCAAGAGATTTTCTTGTGACTGGTCTATGTGTGACTGTGAAGACAACTCGGAGTATTCAACAGGAGACATATTATGTATATCAGATGTATGTGACTTGGTCATGTCACTCGACATTCTCATTCGGCTTCGCAACCTTCTTCGTGACATGTTTGGACTCACAACGTCTTTGTCTGGCTTTGTTCTGCAATAACTACCACTGCAAAACAAAAGGAAAGCAAGTTTGTTTTATTTAACGAAGCCTCTAGATCACATTGATTTTTATCTTATCATCAGCTATTGGACGTCAATTATAAGGTCATTCTGACATATTTATTTAGAGAAAACCCTCTGCCGGCACATGGGCTACTCTTTCCGATAAGCAGTAAGGGGTCTTTTACATGCACCTGTCCTACAGACAGGAGAGCACATACCATGCCATTTGATGAACCAGTTGTGGACCACTAGTTGGAACAGAAAATAGCCCAAACTGCAAATGGGTCCGTTTAGAAGGATCAATCCAACAATCGACCCACTGCAAAACAGTAAAATAAGCTAATGCAAGTAATACAATCATCTGATTACAAGTTTCTGATCACAGGCTGATTAAGTGTGGGAAATCTAAATCAGGGTTCCTGCAGACTTTCAAGAATCAAATTTCAAAACTTTTCCGTGACTTATCCAAAAATTTGATGAACTTTCCACACACAAATTGTTAAATATGTACAGATGTATCACACTGACATGAGCTAAAATAGAAATCTGGAATAACTGAGTGTTTATATTCTTTTGAGAGGAAAAAATCCAAGATTTCAATGGTGAAAAACATGGTTTACAGGGACATAATATATCACAAGAAGTAAGTTTAAGACAGATCATTCTCACTAGAGTATAACTGAAAAAAAATCTTGTCCAATGCAGAAATTTCAAAACTTTTCTATGATTTTTTTGTTTTAACCAAAATTTCAAAACTTTGTAAATTTCAAATCTTTTTCAGGTTTTTAATAATTGTGGGAACGCTGCTAAATTAAAAAAAAAGGTTTCTTCTAATACTAAATGGATTTTCCATTACATGTATAAAATTTCTAAATCCACCCTACATAATTCTTATACATATATATTTATTTAACCAGCACAGATCACAGTAAATATCTAACAGATGTATTTTTAAAACAGATACGCAAAAATTGAAGTTGTAAACTTTATCAATTCTAGCATTAAACCATCAGAACTTACCTGAAAGCATACGTGTAATCTGTCTTCGGGTTTCTACAACAGATAAGAAAAACTGTTTAAAGCATTATATTTAAGTAAATCATATAAACAATGAGACCAACATGAATTGAACATGTTTTGAGACAATTCCGTAACATCTGTTCTGGTAAAATTGGGAATAAAATGAAAAATGTTTGCAACATACATATTTTACGAATTTAAAGTTTAAAGCATGTAATATTATGGGTGCAAAATATAACTTATTACCTTCTCAAAATTGTATTCTGATTCACAAGCAAAAATTAAAATGGTTACCAAATGTTAGTTTATTTAATATCTTTATACTGTCTGAATATGCCTAACAAACGTGCATGGATTTATCCAAGCTTTATGGGGTACCGAACATCGGCCCCTTCCCAAAGGCAAATGCTACTGAAAACTACTGAAAATTCCCAATTTCTGGACAATAAATTCCCAAATTGGTTAATAAATATAATATTAGTTATATAAATTCAATGGTGTGGAAAAAAATATTCCCATTTATAACTAAAATCATGCTAATTTATCAAGTACCTTCAGCCATAGGACAATGGTGAAAAATCATGGATAGGTAAACATGTACAAATTACAATGTATCAAATGCAGAAAACATATACAAAACTTACATATCAAAGTATTCATATTTTAGATAATCCTCTATATTAAACAAACTGCTCAGCCTCCGACTCTCGGTAAAACTTTCTTCTCGAGTCGTAGTATATGACACACTCCTGCCTTTTCTGAAAAGATAATCAGTATGATAAAGTCATTTGCAAATATATTAAAATTAATCAAGAGAAATGTTTATTTTTCTACCTCAGTACTTGTATAGTTAATACAGAGCTTTAGATTGTACCAATTTGGCAACAGTATGTGTTGTGCCCAAAATACAGCCACCCAAATTATTATAATAAAAACAATATTAATAAACAAAAACAAAAAAACACAGTGTCAGTGCTGACACACACACGTACAACACATATTACAGGCCGGAACAAATTAAAAATTTGCATAACCGGAAAATAGATTATGCCAAAAACATTTGCATAAACTATTTTTATTTGCACAACTGGGATTTTTTTTTAAATTGGAAATACAACTTTAAAATAAGTTTTAATAAATACTTTGAAATAAAGGAAGTGTAATAAATATACATTTACAATATACACATCAAATTTATACCCAGTCGTTTTTTGCTTATTACACATAATTCTCAAAATTTTAATTTGTTAAATGAAAACCTGAAAACTAAATTTGGAAAAACCTCGTACATGTGATATTTGATCATTCTCCGTAATTAGTCGAAGATTTCCGACTAACATTTATTAATGGAAGCATCGCAATTTCTGATTGGTCTCAGTTTGAAGGAATTCCCTTTGGTGACATCTATCAACCCAACCAATGATTATACATTACACTTCCCAACATAAGTATTCTAACTAGACTGGTATTTTTAATTTCTGTTATGACTAATAGTAATACATGTAAATATATAATTGTACATGTTGGAAATCAGTAATAAAGTTGTTTGTACTCCATGAAAAGATGATTGAGAAACTTTATTTAGCAAATTTTACATGAAAGGTAAATCATTTATAAATGCAAAATAAATTTGCACAATTGATGCACAAATGAAATGATCTTTCGTGCAATATGTGCAGTCCTTGATTATGGGGATTACATCCCATGCCACAAAAATGTTCTTCAAACAGGGTATTTCATTTCTTTTTGGACAAGGAGAACAAAAAAATCACTGACACCTCCCCCTCCCACTTGTCTGAAACATATTCACTATAAATAGTATAATAATTAATATTAACTACGAAATACACTAAGATCACATCTGCATGTATATATATTTGTACATGTACATATATTCAAATAATTTTTTTTTTTTTCCCCTGATCAAACTGATAATGCTAAGGTTGGGGAGCCTTGGATCATTGCCAAGGTTTGGGGGCCTTGAATCATTGCCTTACATTGTACAACATGAAAAGTTAAGAATTATTCATTTCTTATATATATAATTATATATACATGTATATACAGTGAGACCTCGTTTATCCGGACTCCAGTAATCTGAAAACCCTGCCTCACGTGGGTGGGGGGGTGGGGTCATTCAATAAAACAAAACTCCCACACTGTAAATGTATCCGGATATTCCGTTTCTGGAACCGGACGGTCATAATCCAAAACAAAGTGTGAGAAATAAAGACAATAGATAATTTCTAATATCAAATAGAACAGAAAAGAAATTATCACACATGACCAGTTGCGTAATCAATGCAAGCCAGTTGACATGACTATAAAGGATTTCATGCCACAGTTTTCTTAACCCTTATCGGGTGCTTACTGTAGGAGTGCTAGTTAGTACAACTGTTGTTTTAGTGTTTTCCTTATCTTTGCAACAGTTAATTAAGGTTTGGTGTATTATATTTTAGAAGATGAGACGTATATAAAAATAAAATGATTTGAAAATTGTGTTCATGCTTATTGGCCGATCCCAAAGTTAAAACTTTAATAAACATTATTTAAACCAAAATGAGGTGAGTTAATACAATTTGTACTAAATAAAATGCTTATATTTCTGTTCATGTAGTTTTTTTTCTTCATTTATTTTTCAAGGGAGATTACTCCCAATGTTTAAGTACTACGGAAATTCGTTAATAAGGACACATTTCGGAAAAACTATACTGTCCGGATAAACGAGGTCTCACTGTATATAAACATTTACAGCAGTGGCATACATTGATCTGAGGGTAACAGAAGAGTGAGAAAAAGCAGATAGGAAAGAAGAAATCAATGATAATACATTTTCAAAATCTGCCGTCCTTACACTGACTTGGTTTTGCACTTATAGTTTGTAATGATAAGGTACTGCACCCTAATGTGTTAAAAAAGATGCAAAGTGCAATGTCTATTCCTTATTTAATTTGAATTTTAAAATAAAGAACATACCTGCATGTGTATAATGCATATTTATGAAATGCAATATCCTGTACAGACTACTGCCATCCACTGACAGACTAATTATTAATCACATAGAAATAAACACTTGTATGTCTGTGTCAGATAAACAGAACATAACTGGTATGCACAGGGTGGATACTCAATTGTAATTAAAACCATACAGTGACTCTCGTATATGGGCTAGTAAGAAATTTTTTTTTTATAATGACAGAGGTGTCAACCAGGGACAACTGATATCCGTAAGACCATGATAAAGAATCCCTAAGATCAGCAAGCAATCTTCACAAATTGTTGACACGATTATAAAACAATTTTGATATGTAAGTCCTGACACAACAAACCCATAGGCAAATAATAACAAAATACAAAAACACTTTACAAAATGTTGATACGATTATAAAACACAATTTTGGTATATATTATATAGATCCTGGCATAACACATCCATAGGCAAATGATACCAAAATACTTCTTCGACAGATCATTTATTTCTCGTTGTTGTATGCAACAATAGCATACTTTGCTTCACAGAGCACTGCTGGTGTCATGTCAAAATCATAACACTCATCATCAATGTTGATCTTGCATTATAAGAATGCAGTGACTGTGCCAGCACACAACTTTCGATACTTTTTATACCATCCGTACAGTGTTAAAGTTGTCACCCTTATGAAGAGTTATTTTGGTCATGGAACAAAACCAGAGGCTTAAACAAAGCAAATAAAGACCATGCAAATCAGAAATGTTTTTTTTATATATATATATTTTATTGCACTTAAAAATTCAACATCCATAACATACAAATTTGGGCAAATATTGTAGAGTTCAGGGCAAGTAAGTTTCTAGTTTTCACTTCCCCACGGGCGAGTACATTTATAAAATAATTTTCCACCCCTGCAGAGCATGGAAAAGGCCTTCTCAAAGTGGGCATTGCTTTGAGGCAAACTGAGCAGTGCTGCTATGACCTGTCCCAAAGAGACAATCACTCCATTAAAAACCAGTTTCCTGTCATTCTGGTAACAGTGCACGCTTACTGGTTACGTTTCTTTGCGGGCGGATCAAGTTTGCATCCATTTTGTGTGAATATAAAGCACAGTGTGCTTCAGTTATGAATTAGACTTTGGAAAGAAAAAACCAAAAATGTATTCTGTGCATGCTCAGAATGATTGGTTGGGATAATCACATGAGCAAGAGTGCAATTTCTGTACATACAGAGTACTCCAGGTAAATCTCATAGCAGTCAAGCGTGACAAAATCTACACCATTTTGAAATATTCCATTGAGGACGCAATAATTTTATTTTCGTCAAAACCATAAATGCCTGTAAAGATTTATTCATGTGCCTGTATAATTTGCAAAAATGTTTAAGGTTTACGGGAAAAACATACAACTTACACAACTGCTAATATCAATTTTTAAGGAATAACAAGTAATGAGGAATTACAGATTATCTGTTCAGGGTAAATTAATTTAGTAAACTTGAGCCTTTGACAAGGGTTTTACAACATTAATTTACGTGGGACAGATATATAATCCATGTAACTATCTGAAGTAAGTTGGTTATTCTCTTTATTACTTTATGTCAATCTTTAATGATTTTAAAATTATATAAAAATTTACATTCCTGCTGCCATAGGAATCTTGACCTGGCATAACTATATAGATCTATGTATCCATGGATACGCAGTTAACAGTGCACACAACTTTGTATTAACTAATCCTGACATGAACAGTTGCAGATTTTGCCAAATTTGGAGTAGCCCTAGTCCAGGGATGAACATGCATTACTTAATAAGCATTTTCGTCCCTGGACTAAATTTACAGGTATGTCATAAAATGACAAATGGCCAGTTGTGAATCACAACCACATAATGCCAAACTGTGCTTAACAGCAGTATAATGAGTATTATTATAACATCAAATTCGTTCAGCGTTACATACATGTAATGTATAATACAGTATATTGTATCGAATCGACTAATGTGTCGCAAACTCTTCCTCTGCATAAATTATGATTTAATCATGTTTATTTGATATTATGATTCAAATACTTTGCATACAATTTTCAAAAACAAATATTAAAAAGTTTAATCTGAGACAATGTCAATTCTAATTATGCACCTTTAACTGTGTTTACAAAATCAATAACTGTTACACTCACGCTTCTGATTTGTGCACCGAACGAGAACTAGACTTCTTCGCTATTGCAAACGAAGAGGACATGTTCCCGTTGCACCAGGTTTAAACAGGACTCTGGCTAAACGTCCATCAACTGCAAATTTCAAGTAAAACGACGCAAACTGCGACCCACGTTTAGACCGCAAATGCAACATGGAGAACGTAAATTCAAAGCGTCATATTCCAGTTATTTTTGGAAACTGGGACACACCTATAGGCTTGGGTGCTTCTATTCGGAACTGTTCGGAACATATGTTCGGGTATTTTCGTAAAAACATATGCTGACAAATATAAATAAAACATCAGGCCACGTTAGGGCATAAATGAAATATTCGTGTTCATATCTGATTACAGAAGTAGCCTGAAGGATCTATCGATAGGCAGGGCTGAAGGAGGGGAGGGGCGTAGTCAAGAAGGTATTTGCATACCAATAATTTACGGCGCCCTTTTTTGTGACAATATATTCATTTATTACATTATAGGCGCCTTCCAAATGGCATCCCTATTCAGACATTCCCCCTCAATATAATGAATATTTAAACGGCTGCACCAACATTGGTAGGCCTATGTGTATGAACTTTCACAAAGAAAGGGTAGGCCTTAGGCCTGACCAACGCGCTGTTTGAAACAAATTTGATTAGTGATTGTAGCTCCCTAATTACATTCCGAAATTATTGTTAAATCACAGTTTTGAAGCATGTTTTTGCAAAATCATGAAATGGCAACGGCATTCGATCAAAGTAAAAATTATAAAAAGATACATATACATATTTTAACAGCAGGTTATCTTCTGGAAAATGTGGACATTCAATGACTGAATATTTAATTATTTTTATTTTCATACCTGTGTTTGTTACCATTTCTGATTTAAGTGAGTTAGTAAATGAAATGGCAAACATTTCCAGCATTCTTGAAATATTTTAAATTACACTTACTTCAATGACGTCATTACGTTTTGTGCATAACGTCATTGAACACAAACCGCGCATCTTCTGTGTAAAATCGCTCTAGTGAAGACACCGATACATTAAAGTTAGGTTTTCGTGGTTTGCATCAAACGGAGATCAATGAACTGACATACTGACTTAACTATAATGAATAATGCTAAAACCTTTATCAAAACATATTTTACTAGAACAGACGCATGTTGGAAATTGCACATGTCATTCTGCCCTTATTTCTACATATCGATAACAAATTTATATAGGGTCCAGTGGTGGATCCAGAAAGTCACTTTGGGGGGCGTGGGAGCAATAATACGATGCCAATTCGTCGAATTCTTTAAAGTCAAAATTGTTTTTAATAATATATATTTTTTAATGTTATTTAAACCGCGAAATTCAGGAGGCGAGTCCCTGGGGCAGAGGCGCTCGGAATTAAATAAGTTGATGTGTATCGTCGGTTTCTATATTCAGTGGCGAATCCAGAAATCCATTTATGGGGGCGCCAGTAATAAAATTATGATGCCGAATACTACTGTCCTCTTATGGAACAAATGATTTTTTTTTTTTAATATAAGGAGCCCGGTTCCATGAGGCCCTGCGCTTAGATCAACCACTGAAGATACACATTCATCGTCATCTCAACGAGACAATGGGGTGCTAATTGTTAATTTGAATATCGCTCCAAGAAGGTGACCGCTTAATCTTGTAGGTAATAAATTTAACAAACTTAGTTTGTGTATTTTGAGCGAGTGTTGCCCGTAGGCAAGGGCGAAAATCAGTTATTGAAAGTGGGGGGGGGGACGGAACTTACCCTTGTCCAAAAAGTGGGAGGGGGACGGACCATCCCGCTGCCACCCCACCCCCACCCCATCATTATAGACAACTTGTGTACTTCGGTATATTTGTGCTAAGACGACTTGGTTTAAAGTGTTACATTGATACAATAAAGAGAAATACTGGTAAAGATTATTATTAAGACATTTTACTTTTAATTTCACTGAAATTTTCAGTTTTTCTAAGCAAAAAGTGGGGGGATAATTATATAGGCGTCACCCCTTGTCCAAAAAGTGGGTGCCTGTCCCCCCCCCCGTCGCCCCTCCCCCTGGGATTTACGCCCATGCCGGTAGGAACAATTTTGACAGTGGCCAGTGGGGTGGGGGCACTGACGGATTGTATACAAACTCTATCAGATTATATCAATGTCGTAGTCGAACCACAATAGTTATTCCGACGTGCAGTGAACACTGAGACAACATAATTACACTGTATAAATAAACTATTAGAATGGAAACGCCAAAGAATGGGAAGACATGCTGTGAACTGACTTTGAAGCAAACAAGTTAACTTAAAGGCATAGTCCCACGGAATTTAAGGGGCTTTGTGGTCTAAATATTGATTACGAATGAAACGTACATCCATTTGTTATACTAGATATCGTTTTCATATCACGCAAGACATTTTAACTGAACCATGGCATAGGGAATTCCATGCCGAGCCGAACGATTTTTTTTCACATTTAAAAATTAGAATTCAAGATTTCAAGAAATGTTTTGCAGCTGCAAAAGTATTCAGACGTTTCAAAAGAATGGCTAATGGGAGGAATATAATACTAGTTATATTTTGACTGTCACTACGCTCTCGTTTGCCTTTCTGTTTTTGGAAAATGTTCTGCTAACACCCATGTATACGTCACACCTCCAGCAGAATTTTTTTTTTTTTTTTTGTCCGTGAGCATAATTCATTATTATTTTTAAAATATTGATAATAAGCAAGATGCGGTGGTTATGTAAGTATTTCTATGGACAAATCAAATCTTTATATATAAAATTATTTTTTTGTTTGGAAATTAATTAGGTCAAGTATCCGTGGAACTATGCGTTTAATAGACGAGAATGCAGGAAAAAGTCAACGCATAGACAGTCGGTAAACCTATTGGTAAAACGCATGCGGTCAATACTGAAAAGAAAGGTAGAAATAGTAGAAGGCCGCGAACAAAATAAAGATAGTATGATAAAATGGAAATTGCAGTAATCTAGTAATAGGACCACCCCACATGTAAGACCATTTTTTAAATTAAGTCCCCTGGTGGTTGTAGAACTATATATATATATAATATATATAAGAGTCAACAGTATTTCTTTAACTGACATTATCTAAAATGGACTAATACTTTTAACTAGTGATTAACATCAGATACATGTGTGACCGAGCTAGGCCATCTTATTTATGAACTCAATGGATTCTTCTTCGTATAGCCTTCACGTTTGTTACGTGTCACTAAACAGGAGCCACTGTTATGATATATAATAAGCTAGTGATGCGTTAATGTTATTTTAAAAAATACGTATGGCATGTAGGCCTATTTATATAGTTGATAATGAGGTCTCCTACCTTATATTCCTCGCCGTATTGACTGGATAAAACGAGATTTTATAACACCCAGCTACATCTTATAAAAAATGTGTTTTCAAAAAATATCTTTCTTTTTGGTGACGCTGTAGTTGGGCTTCAGCTGCCGCATTTGTCATCCAAGAAGGCCTGAAACCCACACGTGGCGTTTATTAGCATTTGCATAGGTTATTTATAAACAGTTTTGCCAAAGGAAAGTTAATTTTCAAAACCTACTCATAATTAGCTGACCCCGTTTTTCTGGTTCACTAAGCAAAACAGTTCTCCCGCGCGTTTCGTTTACATAAAATCTAACTTTCTTTTTTGTATGTATTTTCAAAAAGACAGTTTTATACAAGTTAGAAAATCATCCTCTATGCCTAATACTATTTTACTCGTCTTGTTTTTGTTTTTATTTGTTTACTTGAGATTAGTTTTCTGACAGCAGTTAGGCCTATCTAGAATATTGGAGCACAGGCGAATGTAGGCATACAGAAAATCATCGTATGTAAAGTTTGTTTTGTTTGACGACGCCTCTAGAGCACATTGATTTTTATCTTATCATCGGTTATTGAACATCAATCATATGGTCATTCTGATATATTCATTTAGAGGAAACCCGTTGCTGCCACATAGGCTAGTCTTTCCAATAAGCAGAAAGGGGTCTTCTATATGCACTGTCAAACAGACAGGACAGCACATACCACGGTCTTTGATGAATGGAAAGAAGCCCAATCTGCAAATGAATCCACTGAGGAGGATCAGGTGGACACGCTCCAAAATAGCATACATGTCTCAAGTTTGATTTGTACAGTATTTCATTAAAGAGCACCTAAAGTTCTAGAATGCTTTGCGTTCTCGGACTAGTAACATAATTTGTTTATGAAAAGTAGTGCCCCACTCCATGGATTTTGATCACAGTACGACTCTGCTATGCCTAATAATATTTTACTCATCTTGTTTTTGATTTCAGTTGTTTACTAGAGATGAAGTTTCTTGAATATAAGTGCATAGGCGAATATAACATTAAATATTGCACAAACAATATACCTAGGCCTACAGTAAATTATTAGATGGTGGTAAGGAAAGGGGCATTGCGAATGCCACTGGCAGGCACTTAAGGATACTGAATTTTGTTTAAATATCAGGCCTGTAGAAACTGGGAAGGAGGTGTGTGTGTGGGGTGCATGTTAAAGTTTCATGTTACTAAAGCTGTCACTTGAGATTTCCACATTTATTGTTCTAAAAAAATACTGATCGCATTTTCTTCAAGGTGTTTTATCTGGTGTTGTTTTGCAGGCGCAGATGCTGGATTTCTGAAAGGTGTCCAAATATGATGGGTGAATAGGACTGGCGGAAAATTGTTTATTTTCACATCCTTCCACTCAGAAAATATATGTAATTTTTTTTTATATATTCTTGAAAAGGGGGGTCCTGACCCCCCTGAACCCCCTCTAGATCTGCTAGTGGTTTGTGTGATTTTGATGATGTCTCTGTTACAGAAGCATTCAAACAATAACACTGGTTTGGGTTTTACCTATCCTTATAGTCATAATACTGTGATGATGGGTGGGTGGTTGGTTGTATTTATTTCTGTGTTTATATCCAATTAAGGTTCAAGCATGCTGTCCTGGGCACACAATGCTTCCTGTGCTTTGTCCAAGACAGAGGTTAGTGTTAGTACATGTTTTATGCAGACAGGACAGCACAGCAGATACCATGACTTTTGAATGTCAAAGGGACATAGACAATGGGTTTGTACTGTGACTGCAAAACACTAAAACAGAAATTACAACTGACAATTTTATTGACATTTGTACAATACGTAGGGAGACAATAATAAGTCTGCAGATTAAATATATAAATATAGTACTTATAAAAGTAAAATAGTGAATACAACATTAAATATTGCACAAACAATATACCTTGCAATGAAATAAATTAGAAAAAACAATAACAATAATATAAAAATGTTCAAGGCTTTTAACCATTCCCCTCCCCCCCACTCCAACAACAAAAATTCTGGTCTTTGGGCATCTTCAGAACAGGTTTTTTAAAAACCTACAACAAAATATTCAGACAGCCCAATGCATTGCTACAATTTCTAAAAGACAAATAATTGTTGCCCGCAAAGAAATAATACTGAAATTTGCAGCATATTAAAATCTAAATGAAAAGAAAAAGAAAATGAGGTGAAAAAAAGTTTTTTCTTTCTTTTTTTTGCCTAACAAAATAATAATATTGATGAGCTTTCAACCACAGTCTTCAGCTTATTAATTATAGACTATTGGAATTTTGACATGTAATCTAGTGTGAACCGGCTTCTGATGGGCTTTGAAACATAGTCTTCAGCTTGTGAGTCCGGTGTCCTACCTGTGTACCAGTAAGGCTCATAAGAGACTTGTGTGCAATTTCTCATGTGAGACAATACAATTTTTTGTTTAAGATAACAAATGGGTAATTTCCAATTAATTAACAATACTCAGGAGTCAATTTCTGTGCCGTTTTATAAATTTAACATCAAAAATACATTTTAAACAATACAGCTAAAGAAGTGTATGTCAAAAAATCATAAGCATTTTTTGTTTTCTGCAAAAGTGATAATGCATAATAAAACATTTATGGTTGTAAAATATAAAATCATTTGAATTCAAAGAGTAAAATTGTATTCTTATCTCAGTGCCACTAGGCTTTGAGGTAATTCGGATCCTTATCTGGTAACAGTACCTCAGTAAAAAAATAGTACCTGCGAGGCCCCTAGGCTTCAGCCTAGTCAACACTATGGAAAATATGGCACTGTCTTATCTCACTTTCATGATTTTTATGATCAGCCAAATCATACAAAAATAAAAGCCCTAGCAGCTATTACAACATTTGTAATACTTATTTTTTTTGTATAATGACACCATTAGAGCACACTGAAATATTAATCATCGGCTATTGGATGTCAAACAGTTATAAACTACACGCAGTCTAATGGGAGCCTCTAACAGGTTTTGAACCATAGTCTTCAGCTTGTTAGTTTGGTGTCCTACCACTGGACCACTGAGGCTCACACATTTGTAATCCTATTTAATATTCTAGATGAATTTAAAAAGATTATCAGACACAAGGTGGGACCTTTTCACCAATCACTGGTGATTACTTTCACACTAGAGATATAATCAACATCCAGAAACACAAACAAGGGTAAATAAACAACAAATGTCTTTACCTATTGTTTGTACTGAAATTTTCTATTTTATTATTGGATAGTTGTAACCCCTGCCTAGGGGGTAGGTAATGTAATTGTATGTACATGTATACATATCTCTTACATACTCATGAGCCAATATACTGAGTGAAAAAAATATGTTGAGTTTAGTATTTTCCACCATCTCCCCCACAAGAACTATTCAAATTTGGTATGTGTTTGGTATTTAAAAAATTAATAACATTAAAGGCATTCAACCAAAGTGTACAAAATAATTTCATACAACTTTCAGTTATTTTATAAATCTTATAAATAGTAAAAATCTAAACAGGAATTATAACAGGCACTCCTGTCAAAAGGCACATTATTTCAGCACATAAACTTAAATACATTCATGACTTTTTATTTTACCACAGTACATGCACTCCAAAATAAACAATATTCTTATTTTACTACAGTATTTGCACACCAAAATAAACAATATTCTTATTTTACTACAGTATTTGCACTCCAAAATAAACAATATTCTTATTTTACTACAGTACTTGCACACTAAAATAAACAATATTCTTATTTTACTACAGTAGCCTACTTGCACTCTAAAATAAACAATATTCTTATTTTACTACAGTACTTACACTCGAAAATAAACTATATTCTTATTTTACTACAGTACTTTCACACCAAAATAAACAATATTCTTATTTTACTACAGTACTTACTCAAAAATAAACAATATTCTTATTTTACTACAGTACTTGCACACTAAAATAAACAATATTCTTATTTTACTACAGTACTTTCACTCAAAAATAAACTATATTCTTATTTTACTACAGTATTTGCACTCCAAAATAAACAATATTCTTATTTTACTACAGTAGCCTACTTGCACACTAAAATAAACAATATTCTTATTTTACTACAGTACTTGCACTCCAAAATAAGCAATATTATTTTCTTTACAATGCATTTATTTTACATCTAGCTAAAACTAGTCCTGCTTGTACAAATTAAAATTAACAAAAAACAATCTGTCTGTCCGTCTATCTGTGAGAATACTACATGTAGTGATGTGGCTACGTGAATAACTAGTACACTGTCTGTCTATGAATCTGTAAGTTACTGATCGATCCATCCATCTGTCTGTCTGTCCAACTCTGAGAGAACTAGACTGAGGTGACATTGTCAATACCTAGTACACTGTTGTTTGCTTAAGTAAACTAAACTAAGAAGTTAAGATCAAATTGTTCTCACCGGATAAACATCTGGGCTCAGTTGTTCAAACCAAGGCTAAGCTAACCATGGGTTAGCTGAATATTTCAAAACCAAATTATAAATCACTGCAAATAGTAATTGATGAGATATGTTGAAACTTAGATTATTATAGCCAAAGGTATCCATAAATAATCAAATCAGAAGGATATTTGAACTTTAGATGAACATATTTTAACTTAACAACGCTTTGAACAACTGGGCCCTATTTTGTAAAGGGTTTTGGTTTTGCAATATTTTTTCCACATAACGACAAAAGACAAATTATCTTCAAACAAGATATCCATATGGTCTATGTTATTTTATGAGTAGTACAATAACTTGAATAAGTGAAAATTCATGAATGTAAAGTGTTTGATTTTTAAAATATATTAAAAAAATTTAATGACATCACTAGAGCACACTGATTTAATCATCAGCTATTGGATGTCAAATATTTGGAAATTTTTACAGTCAAATGTGAGTCAACCACCAATGGGTTTTGAACCACTGTCTTCACACTGATAATCTGGTCCTGCCACTGGACCAGTCAGGCTCTTTGATTTCATATATTCAGAATTAAGACATTTTGTCTGCCATTCTAGAATGCACAGCTTGTAACATATCAGCAGTGCTGGTGATTTTCTCTCGTGGCTTGCCTCGCTCCAGTCCTCTCTGACATTCTATTTCATCTATGTGTTCCCAGTCAGAGAAAGTGACAACCTGCACATCTAGAAAACAACAAGATTGAATCAGAAACAGCTGAGTTGTATAACTAAATAATTAAACAGGATCTTATTGAATGTTTTCTCAAACAACTGTTATTATGTAACAAAATAGTGCCCGCAAATAAAACAGATTTTCAGGAAATTCCAAAATAACACAATAAAATACTTTTTGCACACCTTAGTAACAAAAGAGGATAGGGGGAAGATCTCACTCTGTTAGCCACCAAATGATCTAACTGTTAATTTATATGTAGGACAGTAACAATTTCTCAGGGATGTGAATTTTCCACATATTGGCAGTTTCCAGACTTTTGGTGATTGATTTTGACACTTGTCGATATTATTCCAAATACGTTGAAAAAATGAAGTGGTGGGTAGGTATATCTGGCAGAAGTCTCACAGCATATTACTCACATGTTACATGTAGTCCTCTATATATCTAACTAGGTAACAAGCTTCCTCTCAATGACCCTCCTTTTTAGGTCAGGCCTGGTCTCATCCCTGATATCTTGTATTTGATTAACTTCTGTTGGTCTTAAATTAAACATAAATAATTTCCCAATAAAATACTACAAATAACTGACAATTAGCTAAAACAAATGTTTTTCTTGGTTATACCACAATGTCTGGACAGTATTTAATGTAATGATGGAAGGATATATGGAGAAAATAGTACAATTCTAACCTCTCTGCTTAAGCACATCTAAAACTTGATCCCTTCCATTCTTTCCAGTATTGTCCAGTTTGCCTTCTTCCAGGTCCTTCAGAATCACTTTGCCTATTTCAAAGCCATCAGTCATTGTTGTCAGTATGACTCCGACTGGACCAAGACCCACCCAGCCACTGCAGTACAAACCTGCAAACACAATCAATTACTACTAATATCAAACAATTTTAATTATTAATACAAGAATCATAAATAGATAGAAAGGATCTACATGCAATAAAAGACAAAAGAACTACCTTTCAAAAGCAGAGGGAAATCATATCACTAAATCCAGTTATCTTTCCCTATAATACGTCAATTTATAGATAATTACATGTCTATCAGTGAACATAAAGAAAAATAAAATAATTTCACTGAAATAAACTTGACAATAATGTTAAATTTTTCATATTATTCCATTTCCAGCAATGGTACTGACAGAAAATCGTTTTCAAGGAAACATTACGTGAGTTGTCCAGGCAGCGGTTTAGACCCCTAGAAGGAATGGGGGGCCAGAGGTACCCCTTTGTGCATTTGTGGGGGCTGTATTCCCTGAAGCTTACAGGAGTTAGAGACATTCCTGACAGCTTTTATAGTAAATCTGTAAAGAACAAAATCCATGCTTTTTTCGCCCTTTGTGATAATAGCTTTTTACACAGCTGGCTACTGATCAGACGCCATGCACAGATGGCGATGACTGCTCATGAGCAGAAGCTATCACACACTTCCTATTCCTCTCCTTTAGCCTGATGCACCGACTCCACATGAATTTGCGCATAAAGAACATAACAAGCAAGGAACATTTTTTTCATTTTGTTTTATTCTTTTACTTTTCATGTTCTGTGATTTTGCAGAGGTGTACCATGCTTTCATTTCTTACCTGTTTTTCCCAAAACTCGACCATGTTCATTTGGAATGATTCCCTTCTTAGAATCAAATGGAACTGAACTGTCTATAGGAATACTTTTGTAGCCAATACTTTTAAGAACCTGAAACAATATGTATGTAATAGAAACACACCACCAAAGTATCATACAATTATAGACAAGATTTGTAGAACATTCTTAGTATAACGTCGCTGTTATTGCGTGACCAATGTCTATATAGAGCATTTTTGTAGTCATCAGGTGCCTTGGACCAGCATGCATTCATTCGACTAGCTGTTTGTTTTGATCAGCCAATCAGATGCAGTAAATTCACCAAATTTCAAAACCATGTATGTTTCAGACAGTTTTACTGCCTTCTCCGGAACAATTTTGTTATTGTCACATACATAGTTTTGGAAGAACAGTGATGATAAGTAAACATCATTACTAACATTTGAAAAAAAATTGTGTGCATTACAAAACATAACATTGTTGAACCACATATATCTCAATTTAACATTAATTAATAGTGTTAAGACTGTTTTAACTACATATATGTTACTCAATACTTACCAGACCACACTTAATATCTACAGTTTCATCAGTAGAAACTGCTTTTTGATGAACAAGATCATTACCCTGAAAAAAAAGTTAAAACTGAAAATAATTTGTTTGTTCATATTAAATTCCACAAATCATAAAATTAATGTAGTCATGATATGGGTATACTAAACTGCACATTTTACTTATATATATATATATATATATATATATACACATGTATATATATGTAAAAAATAGATGCGAAAACATGTTAAATCTAAGAAAGCTCCAAACTGCATGATGGGCCAAGATGGATTGGAACCCCCCTCCCCCCATCAACCCCACCAATCACTTTTTTATGTTTTCCTATTATAATTAAATCTTAACTTACTTTCAACCATCCGCACCCCCTACGCCCCACCCAACCATTCAGTACTAAATTTCTCAACACTTATCTTTTGACCATCCCCTTCTAAGTTCTTGGACATGCTCCTGCTTTCTTATAATTAACAATTTATCCCACCATCCAATTTATTAGTCTGTGTTACAGCCATTACCTCAAGCTTATTCAGATTAAATTGGACTCTCTCCACACTCTTCCCATCGCTGCCAGCTATAATGACCTTTGGACTCAGGCAGAATCGCAACTCCCACTCACGGCTTGCCTTCAACCAGTTTTGAACATCCTTCTCAGTCGGTGACACTCCGGTCTTGTGTAGCAGTTCAGTCAATCGACGTCGTGGACGAGGTAAGTCTACAAATTAGTACAGAATACCGATTGTTATAAAGATATTTTCAGAATTGTAACCCTGAAATAAACAATTCTGTGTAGATTGCTGCAGAGTTTTTCATTCTCCACAGCACGGACTAAATATTTTTTCCAAGGTGCATTACTGTAAAATTGCCATGGAAAATGCTGTGGACACTACTTCTCCACAGTATTTATTTTGCAGTGGACATTTTCTTAATTGCAGGGGTTGGAATTGGCTAAATTCTCCCAACATTAACAATAAATGGACCATACATAAGTAACTAAGTATTAAATAATGGTACTTGTAATGAAAAACAACAGAAAATGACTATTAAGTCAACAAGTAAAGAAAACTTTGTTTTATGACTATACGGTACATTGTCAAAACAACCAATTAAATATCAAAAATGGTAATCGCGAAACAAGATCTACAGAAGAAACCTTTCATCACAAACACTAATCATGACACTCAGAACATTTTGCAATGGTGTAATAGGAACATTGGCGAAGATGTATCAAACTTCCATCCTCATATATTATTGTAAAAACTTTAAAGATAACTTACCGTATTGTTTCTATTTATAGTGCCCCCTCCCCCTTTTTCACAAGAGATGGAGCCCTTAAAATAGTACCTGAATGCCGACTTGCAATGAATAACATATAATCTATAAGCATATCAGCCACATGTCTAATTCAACACATGGAAAACATCATTGCCATTACTAACCTTTCATTAAACGCACGCAGTTAACACTTTTACATGCGTGTAAGAGAAAAATGAACTTCGTAAATTCCGCCCCATGATGTTTTTGAACAAGACGTAATTTTTTGCCCGGTGTAACAGTTTACTAAATTCTCTGTGAAAAGATCAGTTTCCTGCCGTTGTACGTGTAAAATGTTCCCACTGGGCGGCAGAACATTTGTTTGACACGTATTACAAAACATCTTGTACTCTAATTAGTATTCCCATTTTGCATCGCACCCAGGCACTATAAACAGAAACAATACGGTAGTCTTATTACCACTTATAACTGTATCAAGTTGCATTACATCTTCTTTGTGAATAACTGTTTGATACTCGGGCAGGTGTACCAAACTCCTACCCTCATATATCAGAGGCAAATTGGGGGGGGGGGTGCATGCAGCCCCCCTTATATCCAGAACAAGACAAGAAGAGAAAAAGAGGAAGGAAAAGAAAGGGAAAAGGGGGGGAATTTTCACTGTCTTTTTCTATCTGACTGTATGTTTTCCGTCTAATTTTGAATCCCGTTGTTTAAAAACTATCTTCAAAAAGTCATGGGCTCGCTTTGTTCGAGTTAGGCCCCCATCGCTCAAACCGTGTAGTCGCCCATTTCATCATCAATTTTCCAAACTAACTCAGAAAAAAACAATGAAATTTGAAGCAATTTAAGGTCATTCACAGGCCTCTTAGAATGCAGGAATAGAGGCAGGAATGTGAATTTCCCGCCATCTAGAAAAGCCCCCCCCCCCCCAAGGTAGGTATTCAGTCTACCAAATGCGCCCCCCCCTTTCAGAAAAACCTGCATCCACCCCTGTGTATTACTGTAAAATCATTAACCTTATTACCACTTATAACTGTATCAAGTTGCATCACATCTTCTTTGTGAATAACTGTTCGACACTCGGGAAGATGTATCATCTCTCTCAGCTCCTTAATCGTCATGGAAATTTGAAGTGGGCCTCGTCTTCCTACTATATACACTTTCTCCACCTTGCTGGCTGCAAGCTGCTCCAAGGCATACAGGGAGATATCAGTTTTCTATGAAGAAATAAAATGAATGAATTAGTAACATCAGAAAATTGTGTGAATACTGTCACAAAGGATTTTGAAAGTATCTTTAATATTAATTGTTAGAATGTATGAGTCAAGGATTTTAATGCCACTAGGAAACAAGTAAATATGAAAATAATAATCCCTGATTGGAAAAAAATATATAATTATATATATATATATATATATATATATACACATGCATATATCTATCCATCATTATTTAAATAATTAAGAAACGATTTACAACATTTCGAGGACTAACTGCAAAACCCCCCAGTTATGTCCATTTTGACCCACTTAGAATCAACACAGAATCAAATGTCTTGCACATGTTATTTTGCATACTGAGGGCAGCCTACATAAAAAAGAATCTGTGAATAATAAAAACGTTTTGAGTTTACATGACACTTTTAACTTTAAAATTAAATTTTCTTAAAAGTACCATTTTGAACATAACTGGGTTTGTTCTTATCGTTAGATTTTGGGGGATATTTTAATTTATTTAATTTTAGGGTGATGGTGTAAAGTGCTTTAGTTTTTACTACGTTGCAGTCAGATGCAGGTACAAACCTGGAGAATGTGTACTGGTGTGAGTAGCATACGAGCAACATCAACAGCGACGTTGCCATGACCGATAACAACTGCAGCTTCACAAGACAAATCAACACACAGCTACAAATATAAAATAAAATCAGTTGAAAAAAAAAAACTTACTTTTCCCATCCTAATCTATACATCTCGGGGATGTAAACAGGCCATGAAAGGAGGGTCATTGTGTGGGAGCGTAAACCTTGTTCACTTTATTGCAGAAATTACATGATCAGATATATAAGACTACGTAAAACATGTGAGCCTTCTGCCAGATCTACCCACCCACCATTTTATTTTTTCAATGGATTTGGAATAATATCGAAGTGTCAAAATCAATCCCCAAAAGTCAGGAAACTCTCATTCCTCACATCTACTATTATTAGGTACAATAAGGTTTTTAAATTAGTGCATTTTTACAATTCTCGTCTCATATATTTTCCCAATTTCAAAATAAGACTTAGTGTACTTATCATTCAGTTGCCTGTTGCTCAGAGTTCAATTTACATACTACAGTTTACAAACACAGGGGTAGAAATGAAGAAATTATTTTCACTCGCCCTGGGGACTAGTAGCCTAAAAATGTTACTCGTCCTGCCCCCTCCACCCCAATATAATTAACCCTGAAAATGTCAATATTGTGTGTACTAGTTGAGGCTGAAGATGGGGATCTAAACATTTGAACTCTCTATACGAATACCAAACAATACAAAATAATACAAGATTGGAAAAAAATATCTAATTGCCCGGGGGATTAACATAAGTAAAGACTCACTCGGCCCCAAGTGGTTTTTACTCACCTCAGGCGAGAGTGTTAATTTCTATTCCTGCAAACATGCTCGACTGTTTCGTTATACTCACATCTCGGTTCTGTGGTAAACCATTATACCAACCAACAAACTGTCTTGCAGACAACACATTTGGTAAATCCTAAAATAAAACAACTAGATATTAATGTACAATACATTTACCACACAAGAATAAATATTTCTCATGACATGCATCTATGTAACGAAGTTAGATATGGTGAAATTCTACAAGATTTTAATGGAAGAATATTTCTACGTAGCACTTGAAAACACAGAGTGAAAATATTTCACAGATTTTTAATACTAGAAGAGTGGTCCAAAGTTAGTTAGGACTTAATTATAATGGGGAAAAAATAGTTGCAGAAGCTAGGGGATGAGGGTGGGGGTGAGTGACTGCCCTCCCAAATTTGGAAAAAAATGGAGAAAATTTGGGCAAAGCAAGAAGACAAAATGAGAAATTTGTACCTTTTTTTTTATTACATATTATGTATGTGTAAAATTTCTGGCGAAACAACCCATCCACTTTACCAAAGAGTCCTCATATGCCCATGGAAAAGTGGGGTGCAGATTCCCGGAATCGACCTATGATATCAATGTATCTAAAAAAACAGTGCTTTCTTATGCATTTCACAATACAAAAATAATGCTTTAAAGAAATATTAGCATATGAATTTCAATTTTCAAAATCCTTTCTAAATCCATCTTTCTAAAAGTATTAGCTGCACAACAGTTATTGGTTAATGTTTAAAATAAGGTTACCTCTCCGGGGATTCCAAGTTTTCTGTCAGCCTCTGCACCATACGACTAGAAAATAAACACCCACAGTTATAACACTCAGTGTTAAAGTTATCTTTCCCTGCTACAAAACTGGACCAGCATGATAAGTGAGGTCATATATTCAACCTCTGAAATTGCTATGGCAATTGGCAATGTTGTGGAGATTGCTACAGTTTTTCATTTTCCGTGGCACTTTTATTGTTGCGGACTAAAAAAAGTATCAAGATGTATTTTTTCTTATTTTTAAAAATAAAGTATACTTTATGCAAAAATTACCATGGACAGTACTTCTCCACAGCATTTATTTTGCTATGGACATTTTCTTAATTGCACAGGTTGTACATGCAATAACACAAATCATTTAAAATGTCTCCCTTTTTCTGATAATCTGAGGAAATAAATATATGTATCAGAATAATGTTTTAACAGATATTAAATTTTGAATGGATTTCATATTTTAAAATTAATATAATGGCTTCAGATTCCTTAACACTACATAAAAAAGTTGACTAATTGTTAGGATATATTGTGGTAGAGATCCAGTCTAATTTGATATTTTCCTACATTTTGTATACTTTAGTAAACCCATTATTATCTGTATACCATCGGACTCTCAAGCTGAAGACAGTGGTTTAAAGCCCATCGGATGCTGGATAACATTGACTACGTGTCACAATTACCAATTGTTTGATATCCAATAGCTGATGATTAATATCTCAGTGTGCTCTAGTGGTGTCATTAACCTTCAGGACACAGCAGGCGACTTACCTTGCCGACGTCATGCGAACCCTTGAGTACTGGAGGCGACATATGTAGCCATTTGAACTGGCCCTTTAAGATTAGTATTTCCTGTTACTTAAATGCATTATGGGAGGAAATGATGCAATACCTATATACACAGGATGTTCCCAATTGCAAATGGCGGATTTTTGAAGCGTTAGGACTCCTTTATCGATCGAAATTTTCGGTGTAAAAGCGGGTCTTTTTCTGAAAGTTTTTCG
>JAULBS010027725.1:0-10436 GCA_032355785.1 Symmetromphalus regularis
TGGAAAAACAAGACACAAATACAAGTATCTCTTCTGAGTCGGTGTATCCAGCACCAGTTGACACAGATCGTAAATGTGTTTTTTATTTTCATAAACTGTTTTTGTTTTTCTTCTAAATGTTACGTATGTGAAAAAATGTCAAAAACTCATTACTTTATACTTTGATAATTGTCTGCTATTATTAGATGACACTAAGAGAACACATCATGACTCACATAGGCATACTGGTTCCCATTTTTGTGGTGGTGGTGGTGGGTTTGCAGGTCGAATTTTGTCCAAATTTAAGGGTATTAAAAGAAAATGCCACCTTTATTTTTGCCTGAATTAGAAACTCGCTCCAGCTTTTATTATTGTTATTATTATTAATTTTTTGTTTGGTGGAGGGAAGGGGGGCAATTGCCCTTCCCCTGCCCCTCGTCTCGTAAACGTATGATGACTCATCTTTATAACATACGTTCCTCCGCCAGAGTTTTTTTTCAACAGCAAAGGTTAACATTCAGAACATTAATAACATTTTTTATTGACCAAACAAAATTAAAACATATTTTTTATGATTAATGTTGAAGATAAATATAAAAGCAATTACCAGAAAATCCCTTTAAAATGATATTAATCATACATAAAATAAAATTTAAAAAATACTTATTTTCCAATATCCTTTACAATTCTGAAAACGCCGCAGAACGATATTAATTTTGTTTTCTTTGCTCAATAAAATGGCATTGCAGTGATATGATTTCCTGATGCTGGTTTTCAAAATGGGGAAAAAACCTATATTTATGCTCCGAAATGATTGTATGAGATTTGGATTGAATAGAGGAGGTTCATGTTGAGGTTGCGTGGTCTTGATAGAATCTCCAAAGCATTTAATGATTACTTCAAAAACATGGAGTATACTTTCTTAACAAACCGGATGATAACTTTCACATTTTTGCATGTGTTTCGTTCATTAAAATAGTGTCGGAAATAGAATAAAAATGATTTTCATCGATTATTTCTTTCATATTAAACTGACAAGTAAATATTTTGTAAATATATATTTAATGACACTTTACCTAATTTATAGATAATGCCCCTGGAAATAAATGAGCAGTTAACTGTTAAAGGTACAATGTTATATAATATGCAAGTTGCATGTTTTGCCATTTTTCATATATTATGTTAAACGTACGTTAAACATAACGTATGTTCAACATATGTTGCCAATTCACATGTGAAACATATGTGGCTATTTTTGCTGTGTACTCTCCCACTCCCACCCCCCACTTTGAAAATCTATCCTACGTGACTGGATGACATAACTCAGCAAATACAACACAGAAACTCAAAACATGTTAATGTTTAACCATACTATGAAGTTCTTTTCTATAACGAATACAGTCTCCATTTTGTTTTGTTTAACGACACCACTAGAGAACATTGATTTATTAATCATCGGCTATGGTTATTTTGACACGTAGTCAAGTGTGAGCCAAACTCCAACGGGATTTGAACCACAGTCATCAGCTTGAGTAAAGTTTGTTTTATTTAACGACGCCTCTAGAGCACATTTATTTTTGTCTTATCATCGGCTATTGGACGTCAATCATATAGTCATTCTGACATATGTATTTAGAGGAAAGCCGCTGCCGCCACATAGGCTACTCTTTTCCGAAAAGCAGCAAAGTTTTTTTTTATGTGCCCAGTCCCACAGACAGGATAGCACATACCACGGCATTTGATGAACCAGACGTGCATCACTGGTTGGAACGGAAAATAGCCCAAACAGCAAATTGGTCCACTGAGAAGGATCGATTCGACGACCGACCGGTTCACAGGTGGACACTCTACCATTTGAGCTACTTCTCGCTCCTCATCAGCTGGATAGTCCGATGATCTATCTCTGGACAACTGGCACTAAAAATACGTCCTCCAAGGTCATACGTTAGGTAGTAGTTGGGAATCCGATACCCCCATTTAATTGCGCTGTACTTTCTCTAATATAACTTGAAAAAGCACGGCTTAAAACAAATGAAGAAGGATCTAACTGCTCTCTACGACTAGTACAGGATGTCTTCATTTCTGGACTAAGGTATCTGTGGCGGTCTGTTAACATGACGACAATAGAGGAACGCGTCTGGCTTCGTCACTGTACGGCATCGTGAAGACCCGCAAGTCGCCTCAATCACCGACAATATCCATCTACGACGAGACGTGCTTTAAAACAAAGGATCGAACTGGAAAGCACACCGTTGCAAACAGTAAGCCTTCCACTCTCCAATTACACACGATCATTGTTTTTATCAGAAGCCTTATTGGGATTATTAGAAAAAAGAACAATTGCTTAACTTTGAAAGGAAAAAAATAGACAAATTTAATCAACTTTTTAAAGGAAAGAACGTTAAAAATAAAGCAAATAACGGCCACGAATCTCTAGTCGGTGTAACTGTCGAAAAAAATATCTTCAACGAAGCATAATTATAAAACTAAATATGGTAACAGTTTCTAAAAGAACCGAACCACATCCATGTAATATTGAGAACGGCGTATTAATATGAACAAAAAGTGTCTAACAGGAGCACAGGCGATTATTAGCCCAATACAGCACAGGAAACAAATTAGTACATGTCAACTTGCATGAAGGAAATAAAACGTAAAGGGTTCTTTGTAAACATAATGAAACCATAGATATATGGACCATGACATATTTAATGCCGCAGAACTGATAAACCTTCAGGAAATTCTTTATATAGATTGACAAATACTAAACGAAATCAAACTGACCAATCAAATAGCAAAGGCTATTTAAATCGACCAATTAAATTGCAAGGCAATATGTCTGAATTGTGGCTGTATTTATTTATTTAATTAATTTACTAAATTTATTAATTTATTCAAACAAATAGGTTACGAATTCTAATTCATATATAGCGAGAAATAAATCGGTCTGTAATGGACGACATGGCAGTACCAATCTAATGTGTATTCATGTCAAGCAAACTGCGTCGTACTTACAGAAACTGGCTATGACGCATGTCCATTTCAGTTACAAAACACGTTTAATGACATCAATGTTTACTTTGTTCAGTTTGTAATGCTGTCAATAAAAATGTTACTTCTAACCTATATTTTGCGAGAGAACTGTCCCCGCCAACAATATTCATAATATTACGAGAAACCAAACACAGACACACTATAGTCTGTTTGCGCTACTTGGAACATGGTTTTTGACGAATAAAAAACTAAATATATAACATACCTCATTAACGTTGATATTTTTCGAAATAAAAAAAATGTCCTATTTTTGGTCTAGTTTGGTTTGTCTATTGGTTCTATTATGTTTAAACGGAAGTCAAAAGTAATTTTTTTACATTTCGAGCTGGCGTTACTTAGACCGCCATGTTTTATTTGCTGCAGAATTCTTATAAAAATAGGGACGTTAGGTAATTATTTGTATAATGTATTTTTAAGGTTATTAATTTATAAATATGTTTATCATAAATTAATATCAATACAAAAAAATATTTATTAAAAAAAAAAAAAAGATAAAAGAGATACGAATATTACCAGAAATGACCGAGATGTTCCGAATGTTAAAATGGACAGTTACCTTTCTTTGTAATGCTGTCGTCTGCCAAATGTTATTAACGATGTGCAATTTTTCTGATTTTAACATACGAGATAATTATTATTTAAAAAAGTAATGAAAAAAATTGGAACATAGGACTTTTTTGCTATTTCCAAAACTGTAGTCCTTTTACGCCTAGGTTCACGCAAACTTAAGTAATCAACAAAAATCCATGTTCCATGTAGCATAAACAGACTATAATACCTTCCCTGTATTATACTTACCCCCGTCTACAGACCTCCTTTCTTTAGTCACAATCAGCCAATTCACTGCTGTAATCAGCTATCTGTCTTAACCGACCACCTTGACATTGTTTCAAATCAGTTACCTAGTACAAACAAATTTCATTTAAGAAAATACCTGTCTTATGCGATCACCTTGATATTCTTTCTAATCAATAATCTAGTAGGCCTACAAAATGTTTTCAATTAAACGACCATCTTTCTATTATTAAATTTGTCAAATCTTATCTATCTGTCTGGCTGTCTGTCTGTTTGTATAATTATCTATCTATCTGTCTGTCTGTCTGTCTGTCTGTCTGTCTGTCTGTCTGTCTGTCTAAAGTTTTGCTGTAATTGTTAACTTTGAACAAGAAAGCATTTTTAACATTAAATTGAAGTAATTACTAGAAATTCTCAGCTTCTACTGGGTCGGCGCAGCCAGGTTGGGGGGGGGGGAGCATTTGCTCCCAAATAATCCCTGGCATCTTTTTTTGCGACAATTGGCGCCCTAAAATTTGGACTTTGCAGGCACCCTTCAAATGACTGATGACGCCTTTATTAGGTCGTGCCCCCTCCACACTTTTAAACGACTGCGCGGGCCCTGTACTAGGGTTAAGGCTGGGTGTGGTGTCACGATGTGAAATATTGCTGTGAAATAATCACACCACTGACTAACTCTTTCCCAACCAATTATTATTTAGAATTTTCTCATTTATGTCACCGCCCAGAAACGTGTTGTAAAAATACTCATGTAAGTTGTGTAATACAAATCGTGACTAGTCGTATTGAAAGTATTCATGTTATCAAAAAGTAGGCGCTTGTTTGTCGTAAGCACGATGTCCAATCAAAAAACGTTATACGTTGATATTACACTCACAGGAGTACCTACAAAATAACTATATGGATTAACTTGAGGAATACGTAACAGCGATGTCAATAATGGTTCGACATTTTCAGAACCGCGTAGGCGTCTGACTTTTTAGCTAGCCACAAATCGGTCTGGCAAGGTTTAAACCTGTCGGAAAGGAGACCTGTCACTCAAAGTCTCGACACAGTTACCACAAAAGTAGGTTTCTCAGTGCACAGGCTGTCGTAGACTTTAACGATAACAACATTTGGCACTGTGGCATCGAGAAAAGGTTAATCAGATTTGAAATACGTGCTTTGAGTTAGCAACAAGGTGGCAGTGACTTTGTTAATCAAGTCGCAAAATATCAGCAGACTTTCCAACAGGCGAAGATATGTACGATATTTAATGCTAGTGCGACGGCTACGACTGGAAAGATGACAGAAAATCTTGTCAACGAATGTCCAAGTTGTCCTAAAGGAAAGTTTTCTTTTTGGATGCAGATCGGATTAACGCGGGAACAGATTAACGCAGAAGGGGAGTTGACATTGGTTTCACTGAAAGAGGCAGCATGTTCGTTTGTAGATAGAAAGGTTAGTTTTTCATGTGCAATTTCCGTATGTGTCTATTTTTATCCCGATTTTCTCATTCTACGTCACAGTGGGCACGCCCTTCGGCTTCGTACCTATTGAAAACATGTTGAGATTACCTGTGTATCGCGAAAACTCATGATGAAAAAATATATTTTTAGTCCGTTCTGATTATAATTGGTTTGCTTTTTCCCTTCTCTTTTCTTTCGCACTAATTTTGTTTTTGTTATATTTATTTTTATTTATTTATTTTCATAGACATAAAGTTGTTGATTTAATTATCAAAACTATTTCTCTTAAATATATTTTTATTTATTTCAAATAAAATACACAAAACATGAACAATATTATTACTTGTTACATTTAAATTACTTTAATATGGACAATTTTTTTAAACTGGACATTAAAAATATCAGTGGTAATTTACACATGTATGTATATCTTAGGCTTGGAAATGTAAGGAAAGCATGCCTACAGAAACATCTTGTTTTTCCATGTTAAATACTTCTACATAAATTTATAAATATGATTTGTGTACCCTAGTAAAACACTGTATTATAATGTATAATTATTATGTAACTAAGTACCAAGTTTAATATAATTATAATAGTATACAGATCAGTCATATATGTAAGTGAATAGAATGTTGTGTTATTTAACAGTACAAGTACTCTATTTCGTGTTATGACATCACATGTAAAAATGTAGTTTTCTCACCAGACTCAGGCTTATAAGTATGTATGTATATGCACACCATTTTTAAAGTAAAAGATACTTACAAGTAATAACAATTTACAAAATTAGTAGTTTATTTCAAAGTTTGTAAATATTTTAAACTTTTAACAATACCTTGTGATGACATTCAAACTATTTTTAATGTAACCGGCAACACCTCGACACGCAGTAGTCATAAGTTGGAAATCCTACCTTACTCTAGAGTAGAGGAAGACCAGAAACACTGTACTGTCATGTTTCCACGTAACTCACTGATGCACGGATAATACAGGTATCATATTCAGTATCTTTCTGTGATAAATCTATTTTGTTCAATCGTGACTGAGTTAAATCATTCAATGTCATATAGTGACGTACACAACTTGACTAGTCTGTATTCAACAAATACCTAGGTTAAATCATACAATGTCATATAGTGACGTACACAACTTGACTAGTCTGTATTCAACAAATACCTAGGTCGGCCTAATTATAATATGTGTCGCATATGCAAAACTGTGACTAATATGTGTGTTTTGTTTTTTGTTTTGTATAACAATTTCACTAGAGCACATTGATTATTAATCGTCAGCTATTGCCATATTGGATGTCAAATATTAGGTTATTATGACACATAGTTAAGTGTGAGCATGCGTCCAACGTGTTTTGAACGACTCTTTTCAGCTTTAATAATATGTCTCATAAAAGTCATTTAAATTTGTAGGATATGGGGTATAAATTCATAGTGTTTGACATTCTTTGGTTACCAAAGTTTCAATGGTAAATAAATACAAACAAATAAATACTAACAGTAATGTTTTGGTCCATAAAATATTTGATAATGTGTAATATTTGAAACATATGTTTTTTTTAATTTGTATTAATATGTTTTTAATTTTATGTATTTTTGAAAATAAACATTAATGACATGTCTGAATACATGTATATATATATATCCCACTTCTTATTATTTATTTTTAAATTTTTCCATTTCAACCCACTTTTTATTATTAATTTTTAAACATTCCAATGTCACCCACTTCTTATTATTAATTTTTAAAAATTCCAATTTCGCCCACTTCTTATTTTCCTTATATATATATAAATATATATATATATATATACATAACAATATTGTAAATCAGGTCTTTACACTGTTTTATTTTAAATATTTGTTATTTAACCATGCAGTGTTGATTCCCTAGTAGTATGTATGTGAATCTAATTGAATTATCCCAGGAATTATGGCACTCCAATTTTCTCTATTGTGACATACTTGTAGTGGCTAGATCACTAGGTACACCCTTGCTGCTAATTGGAAAGAATTTAAAGGCATAGTCCACGGAATTTTAAGTGGCTTTGTGCTCTAAATATTGATTATGAATGAAACTTACATGCATTTGTTATACTAGATATTGTTTTCATATCACGCAAGACATTTTAAATTTAACTGAACCATGGTAAAGGGAAATCCATGTCAAGTCGATGTTGTTGTTTTTACTTTTAAACATTTCTAATTTCAAGTTCGGAACTCTTCATGGGGCGAAATAAGTTGGTATGAAATGTTTTTGCAGCTACAAAAATATTCAGAAGTTTTAAAATAACAGCTAACAGGGGAACACCCGTCACATGACTCAAAATATATTATATATATGTCACACCTTCAACAGGGAATTTTTAAAAAATATTTATTTGTCTGCGAGCATAATTCATTATTTTTTAAAATATTGATAATAAGCGAGATGCAGTGATTATGTAAGTAACTGAATTAAGTATTTCTATGGACAATTCAAATGTTTATATTTAAAATTAATTCTTTGTTTGGAAATTAGGTCAAGGATCCGTGGGAGTATGCGTTTAAGCACAAAAATATGTTAAAACAAAGTTATGCTTGGGCCTGGTTAGCCATTCAATCAGACAGGTACATTTACATGCATGTTCAAGTGATGTGTTTGAACATTAATTAGATTTAAGAACAAAAATAAGATAAATTAAGTTCTGTATCTTATTCTGTACATGTTTACATTTATTCATTTAATAGTATTTTGTTAATGGAGAAAAGTTGTTAGACATCAATTACTGTTCCACGTGTACAATCTACATGTAAATAGTAAACATTGTTTTGTCAGTTTATATATTTGTTTAGCTCGAGGTTTTCTTTCAAGTTAGAACAAACTGTTTGACAAGAATAGAAAACAATATATCAATGTTTCAGGAGTAGTACATGTACACCTGTACATATATATATATATATATATATATATACGATGTTGCTTGGTGTTAGAATTCTGGCTCAGGTGTGATGGTTTATTACCACGTTCACTGCTGATGAATGTTTTAGCAATGTCATTCTCTGTGCTGAGCATTGTTTTTCTGAATTTGTCAAAAAATAGGGAGTTGTGCAATTGTAGGTCACTCACCCTTTCCTGTTAGTTTTCGTTGCTTTCTTCCATATAATACTAATAGTGTCTGAATTGGATTTCATTATTAGTTCCATGTTTTCAGATTTCCTAAACAGTCGTGTAGGTCATCCACGTGTTTCATGCAAACTTGACGGTGACAACATTTCTGCTGTTAAATGTTTATTTTTTAAAGATTTTTGGAATAAACAAACCAGAAAAGTTTGCTAGGCCGACTGGAAGGACATCCCTTAATACTACTACACTGAGCAATCATGTTTTGGACAGCTTTAATTATATGTAAACTACCTCATAACAGTCGAGGTCTCCAAACGTATATATATATACATTTATATATATATATATATATATGTCTCCCACACATATATGGAAAGTTGTTTCTGACGTAAATATACGTCGCCCGCAGTGAATCAGTTAGATCACAGAGCTTAACACTGGCTGAAATTTCTGTCTGACTGACAAGCTATAAAGTCAAATGACAAACTTTAAAGTCTCCCTTTCCTTCATTGTTCCCTTTCTTAGGCACAAGCACCGACTTGGGTCAGAAACTGTGTCCATGAGAGGTGTGCTTCACAACAACATGCTTTGGTTAGCTCTTGATCATCATCTAATTAAGGTGAGGTCTGTATCAAAGTATTCCAACACTAGGATCAATTCCTACACAGTTCACCTGTTCAGCAATTTTCTGTTCCAATGACTAGTCTACAACTGATATATATGTCCTTGCTGTGTAAAAGTGCAAAGACCCATATATTCCAATGCACTAAAACATTATATTCAGTATATGTAGACAAAGAAACTAGGTTTTACTAGAGGCAGAACTTGCAATATATTACAGACTTGCCATACATGCACTACTTGGCACTGGTCACCCGTCTAAAAACATCACGTTCTATATTTTCACAATTCTGAAGTTACATTAATTATTTTTTCTTTTAACTCCATATTATTGGCATCTATATTAAAAAACCCCATTACTGTAGCTCAAGATCATAATTAGTTTTGTTTAAATGTAATACTAATGCCTATAATATAATTTTTTCAAGTTTTAGTGTAGCTCTCAAGATGTGCAAACAGAAAACCATTATGCCACTTTAATTTGCTCGCCAGAATTATGATTGGATGGTTGTACTTATTTTCATGCTTATATCCGATTAAGGTTCAAGCATGTTGTCCTGGGCATACAACTCAGCTTCCTGTACTGTCTGTTCAGGACAGAGGTTAACATTAGTAGGGGAGACAAAACCCACCGCTGCCACCACAATAAGCAGCAAGGGATCTTTTATATGCACTATCCCATAGACAGAATAGCACATACCACGGCCTTTAATAACCAGTTGTGTATCACAGGTCAATGTAAATGGTATACACCTACCCACTGAGCCTTGGTTTGAACCCAATACTAAACTTTAAAATCCCATGACTTGACTGAGGTTTGATCCCAGTACCTATCAGCCACAACTCCAATAGTTTAAACACTACCAGAATTTTGCCCTAATGCATTACTAAGTCAAATCTGCAGTATACTTTTACAGATTTACATTAAATTCCATGGGAAAAATAGCAAGTTTCACAATCATTATATTGAATATGGTATTATAAATTAATTTGTTTGAATAAAATCTCTTTTAATAGAACTATAAAATAAATTTTTTTAAAAGCATTCAATAGTTCTAGAAGTAATTTTAACTGGAAGCCATTTTAACCTACTTCTAGTATCTTTATAACGACTGTCTTTGATTCACTAATTTATTTGTTTGAAACAAAGATGATAAAAGTAAATATTCACAAAACACTTACCTGAAGGCAGTACATCTGTTGAATGACATCATCTGAAGACTTAGTTTGATGAGCACGGAATTGGTATTGAGGTTCAGTCAGTAAAACATTTATTTCCAAAAAATGTTAGTGTTTTTTTTTTTTTTTTTAATGAATGAGGAACAGTTGTGGTTGTATTTATTTTTCGTGCTTATATCCAATTAAGGTTCAAGCACGCTGTCCTGGGCACATAACTCAGGTTCCTGTGCTGTCTGTCCA
>JAULBS010027736.1:0-10436 GCA_032355785.1 Symmetromphalus regularis
AGAGTAGCCTATGTGGCGGCAGCAGGTTTCCTCTAAATACATATGTCAGAATGACCATATGATTGACGTCCAATAACAGTTGATAACATATAAATCAATGTGCTCTAGAGGCGTCGTTAAATAAAACAAACTTTACTTCTTTTTTATTCGTTAGTTTTCGGTATTTCAAAAATAGACCAAGTTTCTTTTCCGCGGGCAGGATACTAAATGCATGCATCATTGTTTGAACTGTAAGCGTCTCTGATTGGGATTTTACTGTCCAAATCAGTGGTCCACGACTGAAATATATAAGGTCGTGGTATGTGCTGTCCTGTATGTTGCAACGTGCATACAAGAGCACCGCCACTAATGATAAGTATGACCGGGCTCGGTAGTGCAGTGGTTAAGCTATCGGACGCGCGGCTAGTAGTACTGGGATCAAATCTCAGTCGAGGCATGTGATTTTAAATCTTGATACTGGCTCCCACCCAGAGTGAGTGCTCCGTAAGACTCAGTGGGTAGATGTATACCACTTACACTGACCAGTGGTCCACAACTGGTTTATCAAAGGCCGTGGTATATGCTATCCTATGTGGGATAGTGCATCTAAAAGATCCCTTGCTGCTTATCAATAAGAGTAGCCGCATTAGTATGGCTGCAGCGGGTTTTGTCTCTCCTACTAACACTAATCTCTGTCCTAGATAGACAGCAAAGGAACCTGAGTTGTGTGTCCAGGGCAGCGTGCTTGAACCTTAATTGGATATAAATATGAACAACCAACCAACTAATGGGAAAATGTAGTAAGTTTCCTTTGATAACTACATTTCAGAATTAGCAAATGTTTGACATCAATAGCCGATGAATAATATAAGTCAATGTGATCAAGTGGTGAAACAAAACAAAAAAGATTTAGAACTGTAAATAGCTATATGGATTCCAGCATGGGCGTAAATCCCGGGAGTCCGGGGGGACATTTTTGGACGGGTGGACGCCTATATAATTACACCGCCGCCCCCCCCCCCCCCCACACACACACACTTTTTGCTTAGAAAGACTGAAAATTTCAGTGAAATTAAAATGCCTGAATAATAATTTTTACCAGTATTTCTTTTTATTGTATCAATGTAACACTTAACCATGTCGTCTTAGCGCAAATATAACGAAGTACACAAGTGGTCTATAATGGTTGGAGGATTGGGGGCGGGGGGGGGGAGGGCAGCAGAATGGTCCGACTCCCCCACACTTTTTGGCCAAGGGAGTGTTTCGTCCCCCCGCCCCCCCCCCCCCACACACACTTTCAGAAACGGATTTTCGCCCTTGGATTCCAGTAGGAGATATCGTTCCCACGACCCATAAAACACCAACCGAAAAATTTAATAAATGCATTGATGTTTCCATTGAATAAATCTGAATATTTAATTCAAAAAGTACAAAAAAATACAATGATTACCCGTATAATGACAATTTTAAATCTAATCATTCGCTTAACTGCCTCATATGTTAAATACATTCAAACTCCATTTCAGACACAAAAAAAACATCCGTCACAGAAAAAAAATAAAAAACGTTACTGGATTGTTTATAGACATTATTTTTGGTTAGTTAGGTCTCTTCACAAAATAGACCAGGCGTTAAAATGAGCTGCCTTTAAACACAGTGTGACCGTATTTTAAATTTATTCGCTGTTTTGTTATTCATACTCTTTTAATTTCAGACGAGGGCGGGTGGCTTGTCACTCCAGTTGTAAGGCGGTGTAATGTTTCCAAACATTACCCCGAGTAATAACAAGCCTTGCCGCACGAACCATATACTAATTCCAAAAGTAGCTTACGGATTAACTTGCCGCTCAAATAGTTCACTGACAGCTAGGCATGACAGTAGCAAAAGAGAAAAGGAAAAAGAAGAGACCAATTAAAAAGTCCCATAGGTTTCATGCAAGAGTGCCCACGAAAGGCGTGTTTGAACCAAGATTGAATATGCGTGCAGGCCTATTGTGATGTACACATTTGTAATTTTGAAAGATTTTACAGTCATAAAAAAAGAATAATAACAGGTTGTTTTGTCGAAATCGTCGACTATCGGATGTCATATATTTGGTAACTGTTAAACCTAGTTATCGGAGGAAACCCGCAAGATTTTTACATTTTTCCAGGACTCTTTTATCTGCAGGTAAGACAGGAGTTAGTCTTTGACATGCGATTCGCGCGCCACTGGTTGGAACACAAAACCCAATCAAAGAATGAGTTCGCAGAGATGGTTCGATCCTACTACCGAAGCACTTCAGGCGAACGTTCTACCGGCTGAGCTAAATGTCGCTCCAGTATTATAATAATAATAATAACTATAATAATAATAACAATAACGATAATAATAGCAATAATAATTGCAATAATAATAACATTAATAATAATAATAACAATTCTAATAATAACAATAATAACAATAATAATAACGATAATAATAACAATAATAATAACAACAATAACGATGATAATAATAACAACAATAACGATAATAATAACGATAATAATAATAACAACAACAATAACGATAATAACGATAATAACAATAATAAAAACAATAATAACAATAACGATAATAATAACAATAATAAAAACAATAATAACAATAGTAATAATAACAATAATGATAAATATAATAATAATAATAATAACAATAATAACAATTACGATAATAATAATAATAATAAAAACAATAATAACAATAATAAAAACAATAAAAAAAACTATAATAACAATAATAATAACAATAATGATAATAATAATAATAATAACACATACAATACGAAACAAACAACACTTAAGATTTAAGAAATTCACTTAATTTGAATTATAGAAAATGCCTATAATTATTATGGAAAGCAGTAGACAATGTTGCAACATTGGGTTCTTTCTTTCGTCCGGATATATATGTTTTATAAACATTTCAAAAGACATTAGTGGCGAATCTAGGTGGGCTCCGTGCCACCCCCCCCCCACCCCCACCCCTAAATTTTGAGAAGTAAAGAATTTTTTTTTTATCCTTTAAGAATTATTTAGGGACCCATTAATGGATTTTCTGGATCCGCCCCTGGACATGTATGTATGGTTTGTTTTTTACAGAATATCTGACTGTCTAGTCTGTTTGCATACATTACAACTGAAACTCCTTGATACTGTGTTTAAATAAGATGTGAAATTCACAATTATTTTACTATTAAACACTCTGGGTTTTCTTTATTTTTTATTATTTTTTAATTTTTTTGTGCATGTTTCCAATTATTTTTCAAGTACGTTGTCCTGGTTGCAGTCAATAGTATGAGAGATGAAACCGTGGCTGATCTTTATGGTATTTTTTTTTTCAAAAAAACAATATTGCGTATTTATTTTCCTTATTAAAGATACAACACCCGATTGGTTGGTGTATTCGGATATATACTTAACCAAAAAAGAAAATACCGTATGCATGTTGAAATATTGAATATTTTTAATATGCGATTTTAACATAATCATTAGCATCAAACACTTGTGCTACTTGTGATATTACTGCAAACACATCTCCTCCTGAATGGTGTGGTTATCTAATTCCAGAATTTCAGCCATGAGTTTCGTCTAGCTTTATGAAATAAATGACTATTGATTACATGCATAATTTTTTCTTTTTTTGGTCGAGTATGTTACAATTCAAACCTACATTAACATAACTGACAACTATACACGTGTCAATCATCCTGGAGAAATTCACAACTCTTTAACCGTTATAGCTTAAGCTCCCGGACAGAATACTTGCTCTTATAGCTCTGAGAGCCTTTTATTGGAATTCATACGCCAGTCTAATTACGCGACGAGAGCGGCTCTTAAAGATGGTCGCCTCGAGGAAAGAATTATTGCGCTGGTCGCCACGGGCCTACAATTAGAAAGAACGACCCGTAATCAAGCTTCCATCTTAACAATTATAAGACTGTCAGCGATAATTTTGAGGGCAAATATTATTACTGAATGGATCGATTGGCAAACTATTAAGAAGTTTCCCTTTCAGAGTTAGAGTAGCTTTGATTAAGTTAAGGAGAGCTGTTCATTGTTCGCGCCAAATCTGAAACCGAGCGCCTAAACATATTGCGGTTTCTACGTATTACGCACGTGCGCGCTGATATCCGTCTTTCTTGGAGTGTTGTCGATTTCAGTGCCATTAATGCATTGCGTTTTAACAATATATTCAGAAAGTGTTGTCGATATCTAGCATGTTTCAACGATATGTGAAATCGATATTATGGTAATTTTAATTGATAAGTGTGACCCATTTCTATGACATTGACGTATCTGAATGTAAAAAAAAACGTCTAATGTATGCTAATGTATAAAATACTCTCATAGTTATTTTACTCCCGGAATTTTTAAAAAAAAAATTTGAATTTGTTTATTGATTTTTTTGTGTCGTTTCATTTGTTGTTTTCTTTTCCATTACTAAACGTCATAGGATTGACTCTCTTTGATGTCCTATTGGAAAATGTCCTGCTCCAACCACTGATATGTAGTAATAGGCGTGTGTGTGTGTGCAGGGCCCTATTTTATAACGGAGCAAAGGGCCCTATTTTATAACGGAGCAAAAGGCCCTCTGCCAAAGGCCCTGCCCCGATTAAAAATGTAATAATTATAAAATGAGTTGGGTTCATTGATTTTATTTCATTCTTTATATGTCATTTAATTTAATTTCTATGTGTGAGAGAGAGTGTGTGTATGTGTGTACGCGCGCACGCTTACGTGCATGTTTGTGTGTGTGTGCGCGCGCGATAGAGTGTATGTGTGTGTATGCGTGCGTGTGTGTGAGAGAGAGTGTGTATGTGTGTGTGAGAGTGTGTGTGTGTGTGTGTGTGTGTGCGCGCGCGATAGTGTATGTGTGTGTGTGCGTGCGTGTATGTGTGTGAGTGTGTGTGTATGTGTGTGTGCGCGCGCGCGCGCGCGCGATAGAGTGTATGTGTGTGTGAGAGTGTGTGTATGTGTGCGCGCGCGATAGAGTATGCGTGCGCGTGCACGCACGCACGCTTGCGTGCGGGCGTGTGTGTGTGTGTGTGTGTGTGTGTGTGTGTGTGTGTTGTATATTACTACATGTTTTCTTTAGAACTAACATTTGTTGGATAATTGACTTTAAACTTTTTTTTATTATTATTTTCAAATTATTTTAAAATAATTTCTATATAATAATCTTATTTGTTTAAATTTGACTTCATCAAGTCTATATAAACAAAATAAAACAAACCATGAAACAGACAGCAGTCTATGAGCTGGAAATATGACTACTAAACACACACGTGGTTTCTGACAAAACGACTGGAGTTTCAGAAACGACCATATTTACCCGACGGTGAAATGAACAGATTATTTTCAATATAAACACAGAGCTGGGACCCGCTGCCCTTTAAATGTATTTTTTAGCAAAGAGCTCAACTAATTTCATTTTTTGCGGCTCATGAAGTGTCTTTCGATTGCCACATTAGCTATTAGAGGCTATTATTCGCACACTGGCCGATTCTAATATGGGGTTATATCGTCAAGAAACGCACGCGACTACACGCGACCAAATCAGTTTCATATTCAAATATTGCATTTACGCGTGACGTAATCAGCGCGAGTCAGTTCAGCGAACGAGTTTCAAAATGAAATCAATTAATTAAAAAAAAAGGAAATAGAACGAAAACAGACTTTGTATTAAAGATACTGACGTATGTTTTTAACTTGTGTGTTTTATATTCCTATGAAACAGCATGTACAATTTTTTCTTGTAGTAAATTCCTTTCATGAGTCATTATTTAACGTCCCCAGCACAAAAGTAAATATCCGCGATTGGAGGTCTAAATTGCTTTAAATCATATTAAACGCATACTCCTACGGACCCTTGACCTAATTAATTCCCAAACAAAGAATTAAATTTAAATATAAACATTTGATTTGTTCATAGAAATACTTCATTCAACTACTTACATAACCACCGCAACTGGCTTATTATCAATATTTTTAAAATAATGAATTATGCTTATGGACAAATATATCGAAAAAAATAACGGTTTTTTTTCCGTTGAAGGTGTGACGTATATATTTCGATTGACGTGATGGGTATTCGCCTGTTAGCCGTTATTTTAAAACTTCTGAATATTTTTGAGGCTGCCAAAAAATACGAGGAGTTCCGATTTTGAATTTTTAAATTTTTAAATGTGAAAAAATATCGATCGACTCCATATGGAATTCCCTATGCCATGGTTCAAGTTAAAATGCCTTGCGTGATATAAAAACGATATCTAGTGTAACAAATGCATATAAGTTTCATTCGTAATCAATATCTAGAGGACAAAGCTCCTTAAATTCTGTGGGACTATGCCTTTAAAATGTTCCATGCATGTACTTGAGGATATAATCTTTTAAATGCAATACATTTCAACACAAATACTTTTATAATCTGCCACTTTGTGCAATTGTAATAACGTCTCTTTGACTGTGTATCTTATTTATAAATCCGACCATTGGTCCACAACTGGTTTATCAAAGGCTGTCCTATTTGTGGGAAAGTATATATAAAATATCTCTTGCTCCTAATCGGAAAGTGCCTATGTGGCGATAGCGGGTTTCCTCTAAAGACAATGTGTCGTAAAATACCATATGTCAGACAGGCGCTGAGTAAACAATGTGCAGGGGTGTTTCAAAACAAACAATCATGCTAGATTCTATATATGTTGTTACTTTTGTAATATTGTTATTGTTATTATTATTATTGTTATTATTGTTACTATTAGTGTTATTGTTGTTATTATTATTGTTATTATTATTATTATTGTTATTATTATTATTATAGTTGTTGTTGTTATTATTATTATTGTTTTTATTATTATTATTATTATTGTTATTATTATTATTATTATTATTATCATCATCATCATCATTATATTATTATTATTATCATCATCACCATCATTACATTATTATTATTGTCTTATGCATTATCTATTACTAACATCATTAAAATCGCTCTTTTATTACTATTTTAATCGTTAGCTGATTTCTTTTAAGAACAAATATTAAATTTAATTTAACATCAACCATTGTTTAATAACAATTGTCAACATTTTTTTAAAGTAACTTTCATTGTATAAAAACTGCTGTTTAAATCGGTTGTATGTGCAGGGGCGAATACAGAAATATTCTTAGAGGATTAAAACTATTTTAAATACGTTTAACACTGGAGTTAGATAACGCTAAATTACAATGGGAATTTGTTTTTTAAATTGTTGGCGGAAGGAGATTTAAAACCTCTAAACCTTTTTGGATCCGCTTCTGCTATGAATGGCTAATCCGACATCTGGTGGATTATCCTACCTACAGATGAATTACAATTCCCTCCACACTACTCATAAACGTCAAAAATATTTACTTGTCCGTATCAGGTTACATGGTGAACTGCTTCATGAATAGATTTACACAAGAGAAAAGACTAAAATTGAACCAGACAGTGTAGTCTGAGCTCTGTTTCACCTGGATAACGAGCGTGAAGCGTTTAACGACGTTTACCAGTTTTAGACAGATAAATACTCACTTTAACACAGTCTGTAGTTGTGTCTGCAATTCTGTGGGATGTGTGGCTAATCTGTGTCCGCTTTGTTGGGAAACTAGTGGACTATATCGCACAACTTATAATATGAATGATATAAGAAAAGTAGACTAAACAGCTGATTGTGTACATCTGTTATAAGAAAAGTAGACTATTCAGATGGTTATGTGCATGAAATAAGAAAAGTGGACTAAACAGCTGATTGTGTAATGTGTTATAAGAAAAGTGGACTGTACAGCTGATAGTGTATGTGTATTATAAGAAAAGTGAAATAAACAGCTGATTGTGTACATCTGTTACAAGCAATATGGACCAAAAAGCTGAGTATGTACATGTGTTATAAGAAAAGTGGACTAAACAGCTGAGTGTGTACATGTGTTATAAAGAAATGGACTAAACAGCTGGTTGTGTACATCTGTTATAAGAAAAGTGGACTAAACAGCTGATTGGGTACATGTGTTATAAGAAAAGTGCACTAAACAGCTGATTAGGTACATCTGTTATAAGAAAAGTGGACTAAACAGCTGATTGTGTTATAAGAAAAGTGGACTAAACAGCTGAGTGTGTACATGTGTTATAAGCAATGTGGACTAAACAGCTGATTGTGTACATCTGTTATAAGCAATGTGGACTAAACAGCTGATTATATACATCTGTTATAAGCAATGTGGACTAAACAGCTGATTACCTACATCTCTTATAAGCAATGTGGACTAAACAGCTGATTGTGTACATCTGTTATAAGCAATATGGACTAAACAGCTGATTGTGTACATGTGTTGTGAACAATTTTAAGATCTTCTCCATCTTTGAGAAATGGACAAAGCGAGATATTTCATCCTTTGCACTAGTCTACTGATGTCGCATTTGAACAAAAATAAGTACGCTTGTAAACATGGGATTATAGTCCAGTTGTAACCGTGCTATACAAATAGAGACGTGTTCCATACATAATGGACAAGTATCATTGCTATATGAACGAATGGTTTCATTTTTAGTACCATTTTATAAGAACATTTGTGTATGCAGTCCAGCGATAACCGTCATGTCAGACCACCACGCTTTAAAGCTGAGTTATAAGCTTGCTATTAGAGAAAACTACTATACAGTTTTCTGTTGTCAACGAGGACTGGATCGGTACATGTACAAATGCTATGTAAAATAATATGCTGGAGAAGTGTCCTATGTAGCATAGCGGTGTCTGAGATATACAAAAATACAGAGCTATAAAGTTCAATTAATTTCCACGAAATCTAGTGTGAGCAGAAATGTCATAAACTCATACAGTCGATATACAAAAGTGCTTTAAAAATACAGTAATTTGCTATAAAAGTATGAGGTGTAATTGTGCTATAAAAAGGTTATAGCTTAGCTATTCCAAGGTTATTTTCAATTTCGTTAGTGAGGAAATAACATTTACCTATGATCTCGTCAATAAAAAGAAAAACACAAATGCTATAAAATTACGCTGTTAAATTGGTCTATAAACTTGATATAATGAAAGTCAGTGTTATACATTTAGGTTACTTCCCACGAAATGTTGTGTGATTTTTCCATCTTGATCAACGAGGAAATAACATTTTCCTATGCACTCGATTACCATGGTATAAGATGAAAAACGTTCTATAAAATTATCCTGTTTAATTGGTCTATAAACTTGAAAGTCAGTGCTATACAGACCAGCTAATTCCCACGAAATCCTGTGTAAGTGTTCCGTCTTGTCAACGAGGAAATAACATTTACCTATGTACTCCTTAATAAACATGTTATAAGAAAAGAACAAAAACGCTATAAAATTACTCTATTTAATTGGTATACAAACTTGTGCTATACAATGGAGGTAATTCCCACGAAATCGTGTGTGAGTTTTCCGTCATGTCAATGAGAAAATAGCACTTACCTATGCAGTATGTACTCGATAATAACCATGCTTTATGAAGAAAAACGTGCTATAAAAGTTACGCTGTTTAATTGGTCTATAAACGTGTGCCGTACAGTGCAGGTAATTCCCACGAAATCCTGTGTGAGTTTTCCGTCTTGTCAACGTGGAAAAGGGTGACATAAAGCGAATAGCGTCGCTACAAGGTATGCGATGGTTCCGTGACGTAACGTCTTGCCGTCGTGTCCCCATGGCGGACCCTTAGGACTTTGTGTCATAAACTGAGGACAGTTATAAACAGACATTGATGGCCATCAGGATTCTTAATGAACTCTTAAGAGCTCGATTGGGCTGGTGAAGAAAAGACCATCACTTCCTGGACTGTCTGGTGGAGGTGTGGTGACAGGGCTACTCTCTAGATGTCTCATACCCAACTATTTCTTTGTGGTCGTAAATCAATTGGAAATAGTGACTGTCGCATGATTGTTCATTGTATGCGGGTCTTTAATATGGTTTCAGAGTTTGAACACAGAAGTGTGGTAACCGTATGGAAATTAGGTAAGTGAGAATTATCCTTAAGATAAATAATAATGTTAAATACTAGTATGTAGATTTTATTATAATGACGTATTTTAATATGAATTCAGCTTAATGACAGAAGTGTTCTGTGTAATATATGTTCGTTAGGTGAGTAAAGATTAATACTGTTAACGATTATTATTGAATACATTGTTGTAATATGATGTATTTTAATATGAATTCAGCTTAATGACAAAAGTGTTCTGTGTAATATATGTTCGTTAGGCAAGTAAAGATTATTATTGTTAATGATTAATATTGAATTCTTTGTTGTTATATGATTTATTTTAATATGAACTCAGTTTGATGACAGAAGTGTGTGTGTGTGTGTGTGTGTGTGTGTGTGTGTGTGTGTGTGTGTGTGTGTATATATATATATATATATATAAACATAAATAAATCT
>JAULBS010027746.1:0-10435 GCA_032355785.1 Symmetromphalus regularis
TTCAAGGCAGCCTTGGCAGCTAGGTCTGCCTTTTCATTACCCCTAATGCCAACGTGACTGGGTACCCAACAGAAAACTATTTTCTTTTTGGAAGATAAAAAGACGCACTTTCGTGTCACCATCCCAACCAAAGGATGTTCCAACTTCATATTATGTAAATTGGAACAATCCTAACAACGTCATGGGTCCTGTATATACTGTATATATGGGTCCTGTATATATGGGTCCTGTATATATGGGTCCTGTATATACTTGTATACACTTGACCTATAGTTCATAAAAATCCGGGACGAGATTTGTTTTTAAATTATTATTTTTGTTTTTGTTTGGATGCTTCTCTTGATGCGAAGAACCAATCACAATTCGGCTTTCAATGATTCAGCCTTCACTTTATTGATGTAAATATGAATCATGGAAGAGACGAATTAAATGTATGTGTTCGTAAATTTAAATGGAAAAAACTATGACACGATGACTAATCTACAACTTTTAAAATGAGGCGACCGTTATAAGGTTTAACTACCCAATCAAATATGCCAGGATTTGTGTTTATATTTACCTCGCTGCGTATAATACCAGCGATCTCATTGGATAATATTTTTAAGCATGATATCACGAAAGATGTTTTAGTATAGATGGCACAATAAGCAGCCTAGCTTTTTATGAAATATATTGGTTAGGGACCACGGATACGAGTTGACACAGGAGCCTTGACGTTGTTATGATGACAATGACTAACGTCACTATCGTGTGACGCCACAGAACAATCAGTTCCATTGTAAACTAAACTTGTGACAAGATGGAAGAATGTGATGCACGTTCGTGTACCTTATCAAAATTATATCGCTGGAGAGGCTTATATGAAAGTTATTTGTTCGGGACAGGTTTCGAATTAAGTAAGAATATATTTACAGCATTTGTGTATGTTTGACCCTTTATTTAACATAATGGATAATAAATTAGCCCATCTATCACCACCCTCCCAAATATGACTTTCCCCTGCTAATTTGATACCCGTATCAAAAGTTCAACTAAAAAATAAAATAACAAATTTAAGAAATTTTGGAAAAACTGTAATAATGTTAGCACATTGTAGTAATGTTAATAGAAACAGGCCATACGCTGAGCTGAAAAACGTGAAGTTTTGTTCTACCTATCGGGGCACTAAGTTTTTATGAGTTTTAAATAAACATTTGTTTTATAGTGTTGGAGTTGTTCTTGCTTTAAAAAAATACTACGGCGTGTGTTATACAACCTGTAAGTATCACACGAAGACAGATACCTTTGTATGAAAAGTTGTGGAAAAGAGCTTTTTTCATAAATACTATAGAACAGCTTTCTGTGGTGTCTGTCGACGAAAGAGGTTAATTCTGAGTGTGTGTTCAAGCCATAAGTTCATTTTAGTATAATTCAAAACTGTAAATACACGTTTGTTATAAATACACGAATTGGCCCAAATGATATCATGTGACTTTAAAAAAAACAATGTTCACAGATCCACGAACCTTGTTTTGCACTATTTTGGACTAAAACCAAAACTAGTTTATGAATTATGTCAACAAAGGAATCCCCAAGGAATTCCCCCGATATTCTATTTTTAAACATCAAACGATGATGGACTGCAGTTGAAGGCGTGCGCGTTGTTAGACGTCAAAATGACAGACGTGTTTACCAGTTTGTTTGCAGGTTTCAATTAAGAAACATCATTTTCACCTAAAACGAAATATAAGAGGCTTAGCCTGACCCTGTTTAATCTCGCACGAGGAATTTGCCTTTCTTTTTTTCTTCTTTATTTTATGTGTGAGTTGAAAGTGTTTTATTGCACAAACGTATATGCACACACGGGTATTATAAGCGGATCAAGGTCTGGTCCACCTTGTAACCAATGTTTTATTATTTGTTTTACCAGTATACTTTGGTCGTAAATAACAGTAACCCCTCCACCACAAAACTTCCCGTCAGTAGGACTATCGGTGGTGGCCACGACAGGTTTGAGGTAATAGATTTTGAAGGAAGTACAATACATAACCCACATTCACAGATGTTATTTTATTTCTACACTTAGCAAGAGCAAGGTCATAGTATTAACGTATGTTATTTAACAAAATATTCACAAACCATTTGGAATCGTAACGTATACTTAACGTTTTCATAGAAATTACAGAAACTTCCACTTTGTTCCAGGAAGAAAGCAAAGAAATTATTTAGGAGAACTATGGAAACCGACTTCAGTTGTCCATGCAAAGAGAGGTCAGTGCCTACCAAAACTGGGTCAAAAATCAACAGGATTAAAAGATAGTTCCATCGATAATGAATTCCGAAATTTCCTGCCACCATTACCTTTTGTGGAAGTCCGTAAAAGATTTTGTAGGAAAGAAGTAAAGAAGAAACCTCCCGAAAAAATCATTCCCATTATGATGGTACCTTCTAACTTATCACTTGTAGAAATATCAACAGAGGTTACGGACAGACCACCATCTTTGCGAAAACCAACAAAAACACGAGCGAAGCCGATGAAGTTTGATGAGATGAAGAAAATAGCCGGCATCTACATGGACTTTCAATTGGATTGCAGTGGAGCAGAAACTCAGAAGTTTTATCAAACTCACTTTCCTATTTTAGTAGAAAAGTTATCCTCTATTGAAGAGATGAGGAAAAAGTCTTGGCGTTTCCGAACCATAATACAGAAGAACAAATCTTTGTTTTTAAAACGAAAAAAGATTTTTGATAAACTTAAACGTTTGGATGAGATCATGGCAGATTTGGTAACAGACGATGATATAACAACCGAATTGATCGATGAAAGATTTGATCCCAGGAAATGGCAGTGGAATGAAGAGATATATGACTTGGAGTACACTAGTTGCAGCGACTAAGGTGCATCCATAATGTCAGCTGCTCTGTTTCAGTTTAAAACACATTTTTAAATTATCACCTGATGAGATGATTCCTCTGTTTGACTTGCACTTTTTCAGTTTGTAATAGCAATAGTTTTAAAATCGCAGCCTGTTGATGGGCAGCCCATGTATCATCAATTTGAAACAGATTTTAAAATACAAGCCATGGCTTTACGACCTTTGTTAACATTTTCGGTTGAAACCAGTTAAAGAATTCCAACCTGCTGAAGTGAAAGAATATTGGAAAATGTCCAGTTTGCTTCAGACATGTTTTAAATTCGAACTTTTTCAATGAAATTTTAAAACACAATAAGCGTTTATAATTTCAATGAGGCAGTTAAATTAATTGTTTTTGTGTGTCTGAAATACTTTTGAGAACTAAAAAAATCATGAATAAATTTAACCTAGAAAAGGATTCTTTTAAATTATATTCCAAAAATCGTCCTTTTTTTTTCTTTTCTTTTTTTTATACATTTTTTTTTCTTTATGTAAAAAGAAAGGATAAAAAAGAAATAAAACAAACAGAAACACACGTTTGGTCATTTTTGAAAGATTTCTGAAAAAAATGTTTTGACATTGTGTGTGTTGTTTTTGTTTTTTCTTCGTGCATGATAATTGTTTCTAGGTAACACTTTTATAGTTGATTAATTTTATAACGGTAGTGTGGTTTTTCAATAAACCTATGCATGGTTTCATGCTTTTAAATGATTTTCTATTTATTTGTAGGTTTTATTGCTTGTTTCTATACACTACTGTTTAAAATAAATACAACATATTGAAACATACAGTAACAGTGTCATATTTTTAGTTGTAGCAGTGAGTGGCATAGCAGAACCAATGGTTAATGACTAAATTATCATTAAATCATTTGACCCCATTTCCTATTTCGGCAGCTAATAAAATACCACAATTTTTATCAAATTTTTGTTTTCACAAAAATCACAATAAACGCATACTTCCACAGACCCTTGACCTAATTAATTTTTTTTTTTAAATATAAACATTTGATTTGTCCATAGAAATACTTCATTTAACTACTTACATAACCACCGTATCTCGCGTATTAGTAATATTTTTAAAATAATGATGAAATATGCTCACGGACAAAAAAAAATAATAATAATAATAACAACAGTTTTTATTCCACTGAAGGTGTGACGGGTATATTTCGCGTCATGTGACGGATATTCCCCCGTTAGTCGTTCTGTATCAGACATTCCGACTGTGGAAATGGTTTCACCGAAAAAATACGAGGTGTTCCTAAATTGAAATTTCAAAATTTTAAATGTGAAAAAAATTTATCGACACCCTATGGAAGTTCCTATACAATAGTTCAGTTAAATTGTCTTGCCTGATATGAAAACGAGATCTCGTATAACAAATGCATGTAAGTTTCATTAGTAATCAATATTTAGAACACAAAGTCCCTTAAATTCCGTGGGACCATTCCTTTAAGTAGTAAAACATTCGCTGACTCATTTTAATCTACTCTAGCATAGCTTTCAGTTGACAACAAATTCAGCCTTCTAGTCTTAACATTTAACGAGATATAGTATTTTGAATAATGTTGCTGTTTATTTTCATGTTCAAGGAATCCAATAAAACAATTACAGATCCAATAAATTAATTATTTTCGACTATTTTTCAGATACCCGCCCAGTCAAAATTTATTATTAAAAATATCTCAAGTACTAGTCAACAAAGAATAATGATTATGTGTATATATATATTAAGAAAAAAAACACTACAAAAAACACCATGAAATAGCCTCTATATTATAATCATTCACATTCCGGTTTATATATGTTTAGGAGATACCAAAACGTCCAGACGAACAATAAAAAATAATGTTATTCCTGATTACGGCTATATAAATTAAGGTAATAATGAAAACAAAAATAATGAAGTGACGATAACTCTTGAATTTTTTAATAATTATATAATGAAAAAAAAATGAAATGAAAAATTTGAACAATGATATTTTTCGCTGTACCTTTTCAATATATTGAAAAAACATAGCGTTTATCTCGACCTTTTCAAACTTTCCATAGGATTTCTTTTTTCAAATGTTATGTTGTATTTGTTGAACATTTAAAATATATTTTGAGCATGTAAAATCTAAACCACCATGCTTTACGATCTCGTTTTACTGCTTTAGATTAATATTGTATGCATGTTCAAAGTGTCATACTTTTTGAACAAATTAAGTAAATAATTGAAAATACCTTATTTACTAGAAAATCAGCATCATACAAATTTTGGCATGTTCAATTCCAAAAGTGATATTGTTGACGTAGCATAACGTTTTACAATTTATTACACCGTGGTGGAGAATATAGCTATGTGATAAATTTTCGTAAACTTAAACGTGATTTACTCATTTAAATTTGAGAGGTCATGACCTCTGATCAGATGTAACTATTTCCAGCCGCCCTAATAATTTGTCGAGAAGCCATTAAAAGTGTTTTTCCAGTATCTACATTTCAAAAATTTGGTCCCGGCTTTCAACGTCATTTGTCCGCCGCCCCAATGTCACAATCGTTCCGGCGGACCTGCATTCATATATAGCACATGAATGAAGTGTTCGAATACCTATGTGTTGCCTTATACAAATATTTCAATAATTGTATAAGTTCTATTTTTCAGTTTATGAAAAAGTTCTATTTAATCTAATTATAAGTGATACAATATAATCAAGAAAGGTAAACATGAAAGTAAATGTTGAAATGTTCATGTTTTCATTAATGATATACATGTACATGTAATTAGAATTTAATAACATAGTGAATAAATGATAAAGAAAGTTATTTTATTGTTATTTATATGACATAATTAAGGAAGAGAAGAGTGAAAGAAACAAGTGAAGTGATGGCTGGGGTGGCTATGTCGCCTGGTGAGGTAGTAGGCCTACATGGTGCTAAATGGTTTTGGTCAAGGAATGTAATTCTTCCTTCCAAGCCTGCCGTAATTGGGCTCATCTTCTTTACATATTTTCTAAATATGTTGGAGTCTAAGAAACCTGCAAAATTAAAGAGTAATAATAGTGAAAAACAAACTGTATTATACAATAAAAACATAATTTGTATTAATGTAAAGCAAACGCGGAGTAGGTTGGTGATGGCCTCTATTCACGCTCTTTGTCAACATTCTTCTCCACATTATAATACAACCCTCTCCACTTCCGTATTAAATATCCTGACACTATCTTCAAAAATTCCTATATCTGTACTGTCATTGGAAAACATCCTTTATGTGTCCCGGTAATAAAGAACTTTCCACATCATTTACTTGTTCTACAACGTACGTGAGCGCATTTTCCATACCAGTACCTCAGTCTGATTTGACTTTTCCGTCATTAGTATGACCTTTATAGTACATGTACATAATTTGTTAGGACACTTTTAATTTTCTGATTACGGAGCTAATATATAATTGGATTTATAAAATAAAAATATATTTATTTTGCCTCCAAATCTCTTACCAAAAAAATCTATCATCATTTTTTGCAAGGCAAAACAAGTCAAAAGAAATTCAGTTTTTTTAATTTTGATTCCATCCTATGATTTAGAGATATTTCGTTGTTGTTGTTGGTTTTTGTTAGTGAGATTTTTCTTTCTTTCTTTATTTGTATATTTATTTTTCAAATTATTATTATTTATTATTATATATATTTTTTTCGGAGGGGGGGTCTATTTAATTATATTTTATTGAGAAATTGTTTTTAAATGGGAAAATGTTATATACCTATTAACTTGTTAGAGTTGTTCGTTGTATGACACACACTTCATGTAAATATCAACAGAGGAAATATTTGGGCTTCATGTTAAATTCAATAACAACGTTTGAAACGAGTTAAATCGCTACGTAGAAACATTGAAAGGTAGTAAGCCTTGAACGCAAAGTAGACGACAAGGGAATGTTTTTAATATAGGAAAAAGAACTTTTCCCCCTTTCTGTTCTTCTTTGTCAGATGATAATAAACAAGTTACTCATTAATCACAAAGCCAAAAAAATGACGACACTAAATATCTATTTTTAATTAATAACGTATATATTTTTATTATTCTTCTAATAGAATTATTATTATTCGTTTGAAACTGAAAGTACTTTGTTAATTTAAGGTTCAGATTTAAAAGCATTTTAAATGTGATAATGATTCTGTCAGCTGTATTACATATGATATTATTAGAGCTATGTTCACGATAGACATTAAAAATAATAATAATAATAATAATAAAACAACACACAATTGCATATTCCCCTCTTCTTAAATCTAGATTCGCCTCTAATATTTGTATATAACAAACAAAATGAAACGAAATATAATGGTTGTATTACTGTGAAGCTGAACGATTCCTGCGAAAATATGCGTGCCTGTCAGTTATTAGACATTTTCTTATTTTGTGCTGCAATTTTACCAGTTATATATTAATCAGTAAATCAAACACCCAAAATGCGTTGTAATACGTACGAGATCTGATCAAAAAGTATCGAGACTGATAACATTTAAATGTAAACATTTTATTACATACAGACATAAGGTATTAATCTCCTTCAAAGTAATTTCTTCTGAATCCACACACTGTCTCCAGCGTTTCTAGCATTTTCGGAAACATCTCTGGAAGTCTCTTTTTAAAATCATCTGTAGCTGCTTTGTCGCATTTTAAAAAGCTGTTCCGAATCTTGAGAACGTTGACCCATGAGCGCCATTTGTATCTTGGGGAATAGGAAAACATCACAAGGAGCTAGGTGTGGTGAGCACGGACTACTGGGAAGCTGTGTTTGGACAAACATTGTTGAACAACATGGGCTAAAAATGCGTTGGAGCATTGTTATGTTGCAGTTTCCAGCTGCCTTTGTCCTTGAACCCGGGTCTTTTTCTATGCACAGCATCTCACAAACGACGTAGAACTCCAATGAAATACTCTTTCGTTGGCTCATACTCATGATGGACAATGCCGTTGTAATAAAAAAAACACGGTCAACATCACCATCACCTGGAGGCGAACTTGCCGAGCTTTCTTGGGTCAACGTTTTCAAGGTGTGAAACAGAGTTTTAAAATGCGACGAAGTAGCTACAGATCTTTTTAAAAAGACATTTCTAGAAATGACAGAACGCTGGAGACTGTGTGGATACAGACGGAGCCTACTTTGAAGGAAATTAATGCCTTATGTATGTAATAAATATTTTACAAAATTTTATCAGTCTCGATACTTCTTGATCAGACCTCGTATATGCGTTACAGGTAATAAACGAACATTAGCTGTGACACTAAGCATCAAAACTGTCCGAGTAATCTTATCCTATATATTCACATGTACCTGTATTTTTATAGTCTTTTGCGTTATTCTTGATCACTGTATAGCCGTCGCCACCGGCTGCAGTGAAAGATGGCAGAACGATGTCGTAGAGCTGTGTCAGGTTGAGGGGTTCATACCGTGGGAAGTCGCACTTCGTGCACCTCACTTTCACATCAACAACTCGATGTTGTGGAGCTTTGTTGACATCATACACTACTTTGATACCTGTAATAATCATATTAATTACTCAGAGGAAAATAAGTAAATCACTACTGTTTTCATTCATTCATTCATTTCTTTAGACAGTTTTCAAAGAAACCAGTAGGACACATTAATGTAATAATCACTGGCTATTGGATGTGATATATTTAGTTATATTGACACACAGTCGTCAGAGGAAACCCGCTCCATTTTCCCTTATTACGCTTGTATTTTTTAATGCGTTTTCCCAGAATGGACAGCCGGTCGATATACTAGTCATGGAACATTGGTTGGAATAGGGAAAAAACCTCACGTTTTGGTATCTCTCTTAAAAATTGTATAAACTGGAATATTAAATGGTTTATTAAGTAATTCCCTTTAACAAATTAGCTTTGTTTGTTCACTTAGGGTTAGCTTTTCATTTTTTCTATATTAGCCATATAAAAATATTCTATCTTTATAATGATAGGTAGAGAAAGAGAGGGAGGTCAGGACGTTTGACTTTCCAGAGTTTCTACTTTTAAAATGGCCGACTACAAGTATCATTCTATCATTTGCTACTTTTAACTCTTTTCTTTCATATTAATAAAATTCAAAACTGTGTTTCTAGATGTTTGATTTGTATAAATGAAGAATACAATTTCTACTTAAGGCATGACAATAAAAGAGACAATTACGTAACTTGCAATTTTTATATAATGATAAAAACAGTTTCTAGATGTTTGATTTGTATAAATGAAGAATACAAGTTCTACTTAAGGCATGACAAAAAAAAGAGAGACAATTACGTAACTTGTAATTTTTATATAATGATAAAAATAAGTAGGGGATATTTGAATTCAATTGTGGTACAAATCTAAAAATATGTATACACTGCTATGGCCAACCATGAATTCCGCTTTTTGCCCCATTCAGCATACATCTGACAATATGTTTGACAGGATTAAGCAGTTACGGATGAGAGGATACCAATACACTTGGCTGGATTATCCAGTTTGGGATGGAAAAGTAATTTGTCAGGATTAGACAGCTAAGGATGGAAGAGATTACAAAACCATTTGTCAGGATTAGACAGGGATGAGATAGGATAACAATACATTTGTTAGGATTAGAAATTAGGGATGAGAGAGGATAACAAGACATTTGTCAGGATTAGACAGGGATGAGAGAGGATAACAATACATTTGTTAGGATTAGACAGTTAGGGATGAGAGAGGATAACAAGACATTTGTCAGGATTAGACAGTTAGGGATGAGAGAGGATAACAAGACATTTGTCAGGATTAGGCAGTTAGAGATGAGAGAGGATAACAAGACATTTGTCAGGATTCGACAGTTAGGGATGAGAGAGGATAACAATACATTTGTCAGGATTAGAAGTTAGGGATGAGAGAGGATAACAAGACATTTGTCAGGATTAGGCAGTTAGGGATGAGAGAGGATAACAAGACATTTGTCAGGATTAGGCAGTTAGGGATGAGAGAGGATAACAATACATTTGTTAGGATTAGAAGTTAGGGATGAGAAAGGATAACAATACATTTGTCAGGATTAGACAGTTAGGGATGAGAGAGGATAACAAGACATTTGTCAGGATTAGAAGTTAGAGATGAGATAGGATAACAATACATTTGTCAGGATTAGACAGTTAGGGATGAGAGAGGATAACAAGACATTTGTCAGGATTATGCAGTTAGGGATGAGAGAGGATAACAAGACATTTGCCAGGATTAGAAGTTAGGGATGAAAGAGGATACCAAGACATTTGTCAGGATTAGACAGTTAGGGATGAGAGAGGATAACAAGACATTTGTCAGGATTAGGCAGTTAGGGATGAGAGAGGATAATAAGACATTTGTCAGGATTAGAAGTTAGGGATGAAAGAGGATAACAAGACATTTGTCAGGATTCGACAGTTAGGGATGAGAGAGGATAACAATACATTTGTCAGGATTAGGCAGTTAGAGATGAGATAGGATAACAATACATTTGTCAGGATTAGACAGTTAGGGATGAGAGAGGATAACAAGACATTT
>JAULBS010027756.1:0-10435 GCA_032355785.1 Symmetromphalus regularis
AGCATGTGACGAAGGATACTGGGAAAGACGATATCTGCAGTTGAGGGAAACTCTGGTAATGGTTGTTAAGCATGTGACGAAGGATACTGGGAAAGACAATATCTACAGTTGAGGGAAACTTTGGTAATGGTTGTTAAGCATGTGACGAAGGATACTGGGAATGACTATCTGTAGTTGAGGGAGACTCTGGTAATGGTTGTTAAGCATGTGATGAAGGATACTGGGAAGGACTATATCTGCAGTTGAGGGAAACTCTAGTAATGGTTGTTAAGCATGTGACGAAGGATACTGGGAAAGACTATATCTGTAGTTGAGGGAGACTCTGGTAATGGTTGTTAAGCATGTGACGAAGGATACTGGGAAAGACTATCTGCAGTCGAGGGAAACTTTGGTAATGGTTGTTAAGCATGTGACGAAGGATACTGGGAAAGACTATCTGCAGTTGAGGGAGACTCTGGTAATGGTTGTTAAGCATGTGACGAAGGATACTGGGAAAGACGATATCTGCAGTCGAGGGAAACTCTGGTAATGGTTGTTAAGCATGTGACGAAGGATACTGGGAAAGACGATATCTGCAGTTGAGGGAAACTCTGGTAATGGTTGTTAAGCATGTGATGAAGGCTACTGGGAATGACTATCTGCAGTTGAGGGAAACTCTGGTAATGGTTGTTAAGCATGTGATGAAAGATACTGGGAATGACTATCTGTAGTTGAGGGAGACTCTGGTAATGGTTGTTAAGCATGTGACGAAAGATACTGGGAAAGACGATATCTGTAGTTGAGGGAAACTTTGGTAATGGTTGTTAAGCATGTGACGAAAGATACTGGGAAAGACTATCTGCAGTAAAAATACACTTAAAATATTTAAATTACAACACAACACAGACTCATATTGTAAAACATTTATATATCATAATCCTTAACCACACATAAGCACAATTATATATAATGACATGAAAAATGGGCAAAGCTACGAAAAAAACTACAGCCCTCAAATTTGCAGCAGCAATCTGATATGCCACCATAAAACCTTTTGTACGATTGGTTTACGGCAGCATTGTACTGTCATTCCAGAAATATGAAAATATTCTTATTTTTATGAAACTGCCATTGCCATGCCATAGCAAAATGATTTAATGATGGCAGTTAGTTGCCATCATAAATATGTCTGAATTTCAAGGGCTGTAAATACAGTATATACTCATCTGTAAGTCAAATTGTTTACACAAAAATATCAAAAATGCGGGGGTTGACTTATAAAGAAATTTTCAAACAAACTGACAAATCTGTTCCATGCTGAAATCACCTTGCACGTCACGATCAAATGACTCCATACTTTGGGAACTGTACTGGACCATGTTCATTAAAGAGACCCTTTCATCTTCAATTAATAGTATTATACAAATTCATTTATTTATTTTACTATAATGAAAAGTAGATTTTGGTGCTTGATGTACAGGGGTTGTCATAGATGAAATCAACTAACAGGTGAGTATATAAGGTATACTAAATATCAAAATATATAAATGTACAGAGACATGCATCATGGCAAAAGAAAAAAATTCAGTTGTATGAATTCCAGCATCAAACTGAAAATATCTGACTCCATATAATTAATGATGTCAAGTCTAAACTGTAAATTTAAATTTTAAATCTAGTTTACAGGTGCAGATCCAGGAATTTAAGCAGAGGGGGATCCAGTCTTGGTGTGGCCCATTACTGATGTGTCCTCGGCCAAAACCTCATAATCGTTGGTCACTGTGAGCAGGCGGGGGTCTAAACACCATCAACCTTCTCCCTAGATCCACATCTGCTAGACTAACAGTTTTATCATTTCTGTGCCTGCAGTTGGTATAAGTTTTATAATAATCACAAATGAAAGTGAAATAATGTTTTAAAATGTGCACAACAGGAACTGTAGAGTGTGTGTTAAGGTATCAGGGCATCACATTTTTGAGTAAAAATACTTGATATTTGAAACAGCTGTGCTCCGATTGTATTTTCTATATTCTGTACTATTCATATAAATTGTAAGTTCCTCCTTTTTGCTAATGTTCCCTCCATTTCAAAGAACAAAGTATTTCTAAGCAATACTATTAATTATCAGCACAAAATCTAGCAGATTTCTTTAGGACAAAACAGAAGAATAGGGTAAAGTGATCACAACACAGACAGTACTAATATTAAGGGAATTAGATCTCTAGTGACATCGGACTCTTAAGCTGAAGACAGTGGTTCAAACCTTGTTGGAGACCGGCTCACAGGTTCCAAATGTGTGACATCCAATAGCCCATGGTCAATAAATCAATGCACTGTACTGATGTCGTAAAAAAATAAAAAATAAATAAATAATAATAAATTCTTGAATTCCTTTTGGAAAATGAGCTCTGACAGATAAGAGTGTAATTTATAAAAAAAAAAAAAAATAGTGTGAACTATGTAAAATATTAGAAATTTGTATCAGACAATATCTATAGATATTTATAAATTGGACATACTTATTTTCATAGGAATCATTCTCTTTTACATAATACAGTAATTATATTTGGTTTCCTTTCAATATACATACATTATTCATTAAAAAAAAAGTAATTTAATATCCTCCAGTGTAAACATTGATTACTGAAATAACGTATTGGAGAAGGTGGAACAGAAATGACAAAATTTATTTCTTTTGTTAAAAAAATCCTGAAGCAGTCATCTGTTTATATGGTTAATTGAAAATGACATCACTTCTGTGACGTAAACTGAACGACTCTAATAAGTTCAAAAGCTAGTCTGTATGATTTATTCCTCTTTAATTACAATCTATCAAATAAAACAATGAAAATAAACTTTTCAGTCTAGGACATAAGATCATGTCCGACTCATGATCACTTTATCCTAAATGTTATCTTAAATTTGTTTTCCTTACAAGTAAATAATCAACCAAAAAGCAGCAAGCTGACTGACAATCATTCTGTCACATTTTATAGAGGATATGAAACGAGTTGCCATTTATTATCAAATTTATGTCCTGAGTGAAATACTTTTTCTTTGTCACGAGGGACATACATTTGATAATAAATGGTAACAAATTTGATATTCTATTTATTACCCCAGATAATTTTAATTGTTTAATTCTTTAAACTTTCTAATTGTGCAGCAGTTTAGAGAAATGCTTTCCTATAACATGGATGACATTACATTGTGCATTTTTCTAGTTTTAGTAACATAATTTTCACTTTTATATAATTATAATGATGTAATATTTAGTACAGGCAAGCTTACTGGTCATAATGGCCAGAGCGATCCAATAAAATGCCTTGTTAAGCCAACGTATAACAATGCTCACTAAGAAATTATGAAAAATATTTCCCAGTTATGAGTTCCCACTGGGGTAATAAACATGTTCAATACAGTATTTACTCATTTAAATACTGAAAGCAGTTCACTCCTCTCCATTACTGGCAATGATTTCTCACACTTTCTTTATGCTCACCTGAAAATGGAAAGTGTTTTTATGCTCACCTTTTTCATTTCATTTTATACCACAAAATGTGAGAAATAGCGAAACTGCTCTCCTCAGCCATTTTCAAAATGGAGTGGAATGAAGTTGAAAATATGACATAATGTTTACAGAGATCAACAGCATTGCATGACATTATATTTACAAAGACACTAAATTGTGGAACATTACAATAATTTAACTTAAATCAAATAGAGATAAGCTCTTCAAAACAGTAAAAAAAAAAGAGAGAAGGGCCCAAAATTAAAGAAAAATTATAAATAGAAATTGGTATGGGTTTAGTAGAGCTAAATATTGTTATTAAAAAATGTTTATCAAAATGACAAAATGTTCTCTTGCCCTCTCCCCATCATTTAAGGCCTAATAGTATTTTCTTTCCAACAAATGTACATTATAATGTGTTGAGCTGGGATTTTTCAAAGGGGGATTCAAGGATATATTTTTGTGTTATGCACCATCAACAAGAACATAAGAATTTTTTCAATATGAATACTCATACAATTATTATAAGTACTGATACAAGTAATTTTAAATTTAATGTTTTATTCAGATTATTCAAACATATTAGAAGGTTCTTGTGGACTACCAAAAATCAAATTTCAAAACCTTTCCATGACCTTGTGAACATTTTAATGACCTTTTCACACACAAATTAGTAAATATTTATCACACTATAAAGATGTATCACACTGCCATCAGCTAAATTTGACATCTGGAAAAACTATCTGCATAAAAAGACATGCTTTATATTCTTTATGGAGGAAAAAATCAACGACTTTCAATGGTAAAAATCATGGTTTTCAGGGACATAATGCATCACAAGAAGTAATTAAAACAGATCACTTGCACTCTGATAAGCATGGTCGAAAAAATTGCGACCATTGTTGATATTTCAAAACTTCCCTATTAGATTCCAAAAAAGGATTTCAGTTAACCACATAAATGTCACCTGGACACATCCCTGAAGCCCAGCTCGTTAAGTCCAGCACAAAACATTATTTAAAATTAATAAATTTATATTCTGAGTGACACACATTTTTTTTACAAAATGATCAAATGAAATTTAATTTTACTTATTAGTGTAGCATAAAATAATTTAGTGGGCATTTTGTTTTGAGTATAAACAATGAATACAAAACACTATTTACAGAATACTCTGTTTAAAGAGATAATGCTGCATTCTGGCAGTTCATGATGAAAATAACAAATAAAAGTTTTATACTAATCATATTATTGTAAACATCTGTTTATCTACTAGCACTATACTCAAGAATAACAATAATTTTAAATTGATATTACGGTATATGGGTAACACATAATGAAAATAGCAGTTTATCTACTAGCACTATAATTTTAAAGTTCTGATATTATATGGGTAACATATCAAAATAAATAGAAGATATTAAACAAGATACCATTTATTATGAAATTATTTAATGTGAGATATGAATTTGATAATAAATGGAACGAGTTTGATATTCTATTTATTAACCCCAACAATTTTAATCATTCTACTCTTTAAATTTTTTATTTGTGCGACAGTTTAGAGAAATGCTATCCTATAATTCATAGGATGACGTTACATTGTACTTTTCCTCGTTTTAATGATGTCATTTGCCCTTTTACTAAATTATTATGATGTCATATTTAGTATAGACAAGCTTATTGGTAATAATGGCCAAAGTGACTCAATGAAATGCCTTGTTAAACCAATGAATAATATTTCTCACTGAGAAATTATGAAAAATATTTTCCAGTTACGAGTGCCCACTGGGATAATAAATATAAATATGATGACATGCTTACTTTTTAATTTAACAAATCCCTGAATACATGTGGAAATGTTCACTTTTGATTGTTACGGTAATCATGTTCGAAACCACATTTGTTAAAGCTGTTTGTTAGTTTTATAATTTTTAAAACTGTCCAGCTATTTTGCTTTTGGGAAAACCACATGAAATAAAATGATTGTTTACCTAAATGTGATGGTCTGTAAATTGAGATATACATGTAAGCATATGATGATAAACAAATCAAGTACAATATTTTCAAAATATTAAAAACATGCATATATTTTCAGAGATCAAATACATCATTTATAAGATTATTTACAAAACAAAAATGAAGCTGTAAAATAATTTTAATAATATAATAAATGTAAAATTAAACAAAAACAATTCTGTATATTCCATGATGTACCAAAGTTATTCCCCTTTCTTCCTAAAACTTTAAGAATAGGTTGAGTACAAAGTTAAATGGATTTTCTGTTTATGGCGTTTTTTCTTCTTGTGTGTTGACAAAATATGCACAGTGACTATATCGTTTGTTAGAAATGAAAACAACCTTTAGTGTCTATAAAAAGTTGGCCAAAGAAAATGTTTAAAAAAATTACTAATATTATCACATTCAAACATTCAGAAACTTTTATTTTTCAGTTTTCAAAACAAATATTAAAACATTCATGTTTAGTTTTGTATATATGGGTACTATTTTACCTCTTATGAATAAATAAATGTTCAAAAAAATGACTAATATCACTTATTAATAGAAATATTTCATGTTCATACAAACACTCAGAAACTATTATTTTTACTTTTCAACATAAATATTAAAAAATCCATGTCTAGTATGTTATAAATGGGTACTATTTTACCTTGTATGTATAAATGTATGTACACTTTAACTACCAGATAATTTACCTACTGTTGAGGTCAAATGAGACAATTATGAAAATAATGTGGTGAACTGAGGCCCCCAACCCTGACACTACCATAACAAATGTATGGGGCAATAAACTATTATAAAAAACAAACAAAAACAGTGCCAGTATATCAATTAAAAAAACAAACACTTATTTTGTTATTATTTGGTAGCTTTTTTCTCTCTAAAACTCTGGTTGTTTGAATGAAATAAAAATAAAATTGCCATATCAATTTTTTGTTGTTGTTATCAGGGGCGTAGCTGGACATAAATAAATGTGTAGGCACAGTTTCTCTCAGGTCTATATCACTGCAGCTGCATTCTGAGGCATTTTTGAAAAAAATGTGTAGGCACATGCCTACGGTGCCTAAAGGAAACTACGCCACTGGTTATTTTCAAAATGTTGATGGGAAGGTGGAAAAAATTAATTATCCATTCATTGTAAGCAACAGTGCTGTTTATTTAGACAGTATTTTTATTTTTTAGTGTAGATCAAAAATGTCAGAATTGATAAATTCAGTTGTTAATTTATGGTCACAGTTTAAAAACTGGAAAATCCTTGTTCTACTTGACTGTTTATTTTATTAACAATATTTAGCAGATATCAAATACAAAGTGTAACATACAAAGAGTGAAAATGCCAAAAAAGACTGAGGCTATAAAAAATAATGAGAATGCAACACGTACATTGTTCTTGTGTACTTTCTTCTCTGTGTTTTTTCTGTTTTGTTTAATGACGCTATTAAAGCTCATTGATTTATTACTCATTGGTTACTGGATGTCAAACATTTTGTTATTTTGACATGTAGTCAGAGTGAGCCGGCCTCCAACAGGTTTTGAACCACTCTCTTCAGCTTGAAAGTTTGATGTCCTACCAGTGGACCACTATACTTGCAGGCCCGTAGGAACGACTTTGGGAGGGGTAGGGGGAGGGGAAGGGGTGCACTGATGGATCAGGTACAAACTCTATATCAGATTTTTGTTACAGACAAACATTAATTAATGTGTAAAAAAAAAAAGGCTCACAAGTGTTCATCACCCAGCCCCCATTTCCTATGGGACTGACTTGTTTACTACGAGTATAAAATATGAGGGGTTGATTAAAAGTTTTGAATCTAACTGTGAAGGACGTACATACTCATAAAAGTCTGCACATATTAAGTATAATACTTTCTATGTTTACAAACTGCCTTTGAACCAAATATTTAATCTAGCAGCGTAATTCTGTATCCAACAAAATTTCTATCATAATGGTATTACTTTTAAATTCTGTGCACAAGTCTGTTGTTGCCATGACTGCAATGCATCCCTGATGCTTTGAACTTGTTGAACATCCTCTCTATTCACCAGTGATAGGGTGAAGTTATAAAGTAAGTCAGCCACAGCACTGTCGGTGATCAATATAACCGCTTCATCTACCGCAAACATTTCAATCTACGCTGTCTTATTTTTATGACATGCCTAACGTCATCGTAAGTTGTGCCTTCACAGTAAGATTTCCACCTCTTCCTAAACTTGAATAAAGAATTGGTGGCAAGCATTATGCTGTGGAGTATTTTTACATCATCAGAAAAAAGACTTCTACACCCGTGGTATCAGGGCACCCTAGTATCATTGGCAGAAGTGTGTGATCTGGGAGATTATATTGAAAATTAATTAGCAATCAATTCAATCAATGCCAGGGATATTTAAAAATTGTAAGCACAAGATGTCTGTGTGTGACCGTTTTCCTGTGTGGTATAGTGCATCACAGTTTGTGCTGTTCTAACTTTTTAGAGGCGAACTAATTTTTTTAAATAACGGTATGATTTATTATGATAGTACCAGATCTGGTAATAAAAAAGTGCATATGTGACCGTGCATGAGAAAACGAGACATATGTCGCAAAACATGCTTTCATGGAACGGTCTAGAAATGTCACAAAGAACAATTTTTTTTTGTTTTAAGATTACATGCATTTCAGTTTGTGCAGGTTTTCTTCTACACAAATCCAACATATTAAGCACAAATTCACTCTCTAAAATAGTTTATTTGCAATTTTTCAACAAGTGGTTCCACCCAGAATAGTGAAAACTGCTTATGTTTAGGGCTAATTTCTGAAGAATCATGCTTTCAGTTACAGTGTTACTTAAACCTCTATAAAAAATTAATGGATAAAGATATTTGAAATCTGTTTACAGCATTTTATTTTGCTTTCTATACATTTAGATTCATTTAAAACCTTAAATTGTCAAAAGTGACCATTATACCTGGTTTTCTCATGCATGGTCCCACATTATAAAAAATTTAGTATGGCAAAAATATGACACTGAGAGAAATTGTTTGCACGTGCTTACAAGTTACAGTCTGACAGTATAACTACGCCCCTGAGTGCAGTCCACAACAGTTAGTATCAGGACTTTATAAAGCTACCCCTCATAAAACAGGACAAAAATAAAAAGGGGGAAAATATACAAATATTTACGCTATCAATAATAACAAGGTTCAAGTTGTATACAGTAAAATAGAAACAAATTTCTTCATCCATAAACAGTTATTAGCCTCCAACCAATGCTGGATAAACTGACACATGGGTATAGTTCATTCAAAATCTGTCATTTAAAAAGAAGTTGAAGTGTTGTAATAGTTGTCTAGTTTGTACTGTGAAGAAGTTTACTTCCCATGCTGACACCAGAATCCACCCGACTTGTGTCCAGAGACATCTTGCTTCCTAAATAATAGAAATGAGAAAATGTATTACAACATAGTCTTTATGCAGAATAATTAAAAAGTGCTATCTACAGGGTGTCCCTAAAGTCTGGACAAATAGGAAATATCAATATTTGTAACTAACTCTGTTTTTTTTTTACCTCATCGATTAAATATGAGCGTACATTAAAAGACCAAACAAGCTAATAAAAAAATAATAATATTTGCAGGAAAATACTGTTTGAAGAAAAGTAAAGTTTGTTTTATTTAACTACGCCTCTAGAACACATTGATTTTTATATTATCATCGGCTATTGGACGTCATACATATGGTCATTTTGACATATGTCTTTAGAGGAAACCTGCTGCCACCACATAGGCTACTCCTTCTGATAGGCAGCAAATGATCTTTTATATGCACCGTCCCACAGATAGCACAGCACATACCACGGCCTTTGATAAACCAGTTGTGGACCATTGGTTGGAATGGAAAATAGCCCTAACTGCAAATGGGTCCACTGAGAAGGATCGATCCATCGACCGACCAACCAGTTCACAGGCAGCCACAGGCAGCCAGAGTAATTTTATAAAACTTGCTAAGTTTGTGTGATTTCAGTCAGAGAAATACTTTGTTTTACAATTCCCTGTTAATGATTTTTTTTATTTTTTATTTTTTTATTTTTTAATGACACCACTAGAGCATATTGATTTATTAATCATCAGCTATTGGATGTAAAACATTAGGAAATTTTGACACTTAGACAAGTCTTGACACTCTTTAAATATCCCATTTCTGATTGGTTACTGGACACAGCACTGCGATTCCAGTTAGAAACACTGATGTGTAAAAAGGTGGGATAACTGTGATTGATCACCTTTAGTTAGAACCTTTTAATTCTAGGGTTGCAACTTGTTCTGTGACAATTTTTCATTTTATGATTTTTTTAACAACACCACTATAGCATACTGATTTGTTATTCATCGGCTATTGGATGTCAAACATTTGGTAATTTTGACACATATTCAAGTGTGAACCAGCCTCTAGCAGGTTTGAACCACTGTCTTTAGTTTGAGAGTCCGATGTCCTACCACAAGATCACTGTTATTCTGTTACAAAAGTAAAGTTTGGGTCATTCCATGTCAAATCACCCCCAAAAAATGGAAATTTAAACCCTACCCTCTCTAATTTCAATGGTATACATGGTAATTTTGGCCCAAAAACCTGAAATTCCAAATTTCAGCTCAATCGGACCGACGGTTTCTGAGATATGGACATGTCTTTGTCCCCACATTTATGCAAAATGGGCGTGGCCACCCAAATTTAAATTGCCATAACTAGGCAACCAATGGTCCAATTTTGAAAAATAAAGTATCATTGGAAAGGAGAAAGCACAAGGAATCCATATCTGGCATTTGTTTTGATATTTGGGTTACTTTCGAGTTGATTACAGTTTGACCTATATTTTGACCTTGAAATTGACCTTGTGGGACACGTGACCTTGAGATTATCTTTGATGAAAATTATAGCCTGACATGTTA
>JAULBS010027767.1:0-10435 GCA_032355785.1 Symmetromphalus regularis
TCATATGGTCATTCTGACATATTTATTTAGAGGAAACCTGCTGCCGCCACATAGGCTACTCTTTCTGATAAGCAGCATGGGGTATTTCATGTGCATCGACCCAGCACAGCACAAACCACGCCCTTTAATGAACCAGCTCTGGACCACTGGTTGGAACGGGAAATAGACCAAACTGCAAATGTATCCACTGAGTAGGATTGATCCGCCAACCGACTGCTTCACAGGCAGACACCATTTGAGCTAAAGCCCTCGCCTTACTACTTGTTGAATGCAGTATACTTATTGAGTGCAGTATCAGTATTACATTATTATTCTTAATTATGATTCATAATAAACGCTAAGCTATACATGTTACTTTTTTTGAAAAGAACAGGAATGACGTTCTATTTAAGAAAATGTAGGCCTTCTTTAGTATCTGTGTTTCTCACTCACGACAAAATTCAATTCAATTCATTTATTATCATTATATACATTACACCCCATGTAGCATATACAATAGGTGACAAAATGTATCACAGGCGACCCGTGGCATGTTTAAATGGGCAACCTGTCGCTAGATTAGGTTTTACACGTAACGTTAGATAAATGAAAGGTGGCAGAAAACGACGGTAACGAGTCAACTCACCAGAAAATTATGGCACTTTGTTGACAATTGTGAAACAGGTTATAGAATGACCCTATTGCTCGGTTACTGAGTAGCCATTTTGACGCTACCTGGAAAATGGAAAATATGAAATGCAAACATCTTTAGGGCATTCTCTTTCTTGAGGTGACATTTGTTTGTCAGCTGTAGACGTGTAAAATGGGAAACACTCCGGTTGTCGCGGAAGGAGTGAAAAACCAAGGTGACAGTGGTGCTAAAGAACTGTACGGGCTCGTTGATTTGAAAGGAGGTGGGCGTTTAGTTGAGCTAATGAGAAATGCAAAATGGACAAAAGATTACAGGCAGCTTGATCATGCAATAAAAACAGAAGTCGTTAATTTTTTAAATAATGGAGGGGATGGAGAAGATGTGCCAATTGCTGAGTTGGTAAAAGCCAGAAGTGAAGAGGCAGGGCGTTACAAAAACACGAGATTTGTTGAAAAAAGTAAACATGACGTCAAAAGTAGACCCACTATGCCAGTAGCTTTGATTAACATGGGTACCAATGTCGAAAATTATCTCCAAAATAAACCAGGTATATGAATTGTATTTATATTGCAGACATCCCCCCCCCCCCCCGTACTAATATCGGACCAGGTGTTACTATTGAAATTTACCATAATATTCTATTTTAAGGTTAAACACACCACAATGCTGCGAATGCACATTCAGTCAAAAGTAAAACCCACATGGTATCACTTATAATCAGGGTTTCACATTTGAAAAGTAGAGGAGAGCTATAAATCACTCCCCAAGTAAGATTCAGGAGAGCTTTTTCACTCTTCTCCATAATCACACTCCTACAGAAGAGACAAGCAGCAGTCGATTTAATGGAGAAAACAGGACATTTTAAAAATGTTTGTTTTGCTCTAAATGACTAATTCTCCGACAATTACGCGAGTTGAAGATTTATTACATATTTTGGGTCGAATTATTTATAATATTCATGATAATTTAAAACAGTTGTTTTTTATGTGATCAATTCTTATTCGAATATTTTTCGCAAAACCGAAAATTACTTAACCCGATGATATTTTTTGGAGCACGATAATTCACGCTCCTTGATCTAAATCTATGGGTGCGGTGGGGTGCGATCGTGATCGCACACCTTAAACGTGAAACCCGGTTATAATCAGTTTCCAGCCTAAATCTAGAGTCGGTCTATTTTTGTTTGGTTTGTTAACTGCACATGTGAACCTTGACATCGGCATAATTATGTTACAAAAATACAAATCTTCACTTTCAGAAGAAAAAATACGAAAAAAATGTTTGTAAATTAACTTTTTAAAATGTTGAGTCATACACAACACTCATTTGGCATTGTAGATTCACATTATGTAATGTGCAAAATCAGTACATACCAAAATAAGCAACAATTATCACTAGCAGAGCTCACAAACATCTGCCTAAGTTTAGAAAGTCACGTGATATGCATTACTCGCTTGAAGGAAAGAAATGTATGGGAAGCTTATTTTGTACCAACTCCATCAGTTAAAAAAAAAAAATTGGGATCATGTTTGTTTGGACATGGCTTAAAGAATAATTTAAAAATATAAAATACTGAAAAAAGTAAAAGAAAAAATTGTCATTCATTAAACATGAATATAGTAATATAAAAAATAATTTAAACCAGTAGGTGCATCTTAAATTTTGCGTTTTGAGCAAAGGGTTGTGAGATGTCACAATGTTTTTGTGCCCACACTGTCTTGAAGAATAGTTATTGTGAAAAACTATTTATAAATATATGTTCATGTGGTACTTTATTTACGTTTTCAAGTTCATCTGGATCTGGGGGTTTTTAATCATAGATTTATAACCCACATGGTTCTCCATATGTTTTATGGCAAGACATCTAGATTGTAACACTTTCTAAAAACACCAAACCTAACTTTCTTTTCAGAACCCAAAACTCGAAAAGTGTGTTGGGATAGAGAAAAACGTGGAACTGTTGGTGAATCCATTCTGCATCTGTGTCTTCTAAACTCCTCCATGATCCATGCAGATTTGGCAAAGCGGCTTATCCAGGAATACCCAAATCTTGTTAATGATATCTATATTGGAGAGGAATACTATGGTAGGTGCTGTGTGGAATAAGGTAGTGGTCAGTTATATGTCATGGATTTGTCGACACCATTCAGTTGCAGCAGAGTTTAATGATGTTAATAGGGAGTACAAACTTCCCAAAAATAATTTAGTGTATGTTTTCATATCCACAAAATTTGTTAATGTAAACAACAGAATCATGTTTCCATTCAAAATATAGAGATTACAGTGGAAGGGTAGGTGTGTATGAATTGTCTGTCACTACATTTTCATTATAACTTTTATATACAGTAGTGGATCCAGAAATGGAGTCCAGGGGGTTCAACCCCCCCCTCATCCTTTCTCATATTAAAAAGAAAATATATATCTATTTTCCAAGTGGAGTGGCATGAAAATTAACAATTTTTCCCCAGTCCTGTTCACCCATCCGCACCTGATATAGATGTTTAAAATCTTAGCATTTCCTCTAGGTTGGACATATATAATAGGATTTATGAATAATGACAGTCATAATAATAATGATTTCAAGTTAGCTGCCTATTCACTAAACTGTTTTTTATTCAGGGGAGAGTGCACTACACATGGCAATAACTAATGAGGACCCAGCAATGGTGAAGTTTCTGCTTGATAACGGTGCTGACTACCACGAACGATGCTGTGGAAATTTCTTCTGTCCTGATGACCAGAAAGATTCTAGGACAGACAGTTTTAAACATGAGTGGGTTGATGTATGCGAAAACACAAACTATGAAGGGTATGCCTTTTTCTTTATTCACCTAGAATTGAAAATTTAAACCTGCTTGATAAGTCATGACCTGGTAAATTGGAGCCCTTCTTGATAAAACTAAATGCTTCCTAAAAATTTTTTGCTAATATTAAAATTTGTATTTAAGAAATACATTCCAGCGGTTTAAATTAATTGTTAGAAGAGTATGCAAGGCTTGAAACTGACTGGAGGTAGGAGGCAAATGCTGCTTAAAATGCACAGTATGCTTTCTGATAATCAGTTTGATAAGCTGTTTTTGCCTTCTATTTTAATTTTGTGAGTATTCCAGAAATATCCAGAATTCTTCATTTTCTGGATTAATAATGTAAATATGTTTTATCTGTGTTAGTCTTAAATGAGTGCTGAAAAAGGTTACTCAGTAACTGTAATAAGGACTTTAATTTGACACTAATTTCTAGAACTGATTCTTAGATTATACCATTTGCCTCCAGATTAAAATTTGAGAAGCAAAGGTTGTTTCTTGTTCCATAAAATAAATTTCGACCATATTGTATTGCAGTTACTGCTTTGGAATAAGAACACTATCTAAAGCACTACAGCAAATGTAGAAATTGTTTATGGACACCTTTATGTTTTTCTACCCACGGCTTATTATTAAGTTTTCAAAGGAGACGGATTTTTATAAGAAATTAGTTTTTTTCATGGTCTTAATTTGTTTCAAGTTAGTATATTGCGTATACGTTTCAATATCATTGATTTGTATGTATATATCTCTTTTAAGAAATGTATATATGTTAGGATAAAGGTTTGAAGTAACCACAATGTGACCCCCAATAGCCAATGTTTTCTTTTTTGCTGGGGGGTCTTTAAATAAATAAACATTTAATTTTTTCCTTTGGTTTCAGGCATGTCTATTTTGGTGAATACCCATTGAGCTTTGCTGCATGTTTGGGGCAGGAGAAATGTGTGCGACTGCTACTAGACAAGGGAGCTGACCCTAACCTTCAAGACGCAAATGGCAATACAGTTATGCACATGCTGGTTATTCATGACAGAAAGGTAAATAAAACCAGGTTGCTAATCAATAACTCTTATACTGTAATGGCCATATTTTGTCATTCACAAAGCCCATGTTCTTCTCTTATACATTGTGATGATTTTATTATTTTTGCACATTTTGATCAAAAATCTTGTTTATATTGAATGTTATTGTGAATTCCAGTTTTTCTATTTTCTATTTTGTCATTTCATTACAAAATTTCTTATAAAAACCTATATTTCTATGTTACCATAAATCTATTTCATTAGAAAATATTTTAATAATCAAGACTATTATTGCACATAAAAAAGAAAAGAAATTCTGTTGCAGTTTATTCTAGAGTAGTCTATTGTTAGTATATATTGGCTGGGAATTATGCTAATTAGCTCACTTCCAGTGATCCAGAATTTGTTTATTTTGATTGTTATTTAGAGTGACTCCCAGAAGAAGATAAAATAAAAACTTGTTTGAGTTTGTCCATTATCAATACTGAAGTATATGTTTGTAATATTGTTACCACATTATAATATATTTCATTTTTTTAATTTCTAGGCAAATTTTAACTTGCTGGTAAGTTGATTATTTTGTAACTTTATTCACATGTACACTGAAAGCCATTCTGTATGTTATCAACCGTTTTATCTGCTTACATAATACATAATTTAAACATTAGGGCTGTTCTCAGTCTGTTCCTTTGTAATGAATGATCTCTCTTTCTCCTAGTCACTTTGGCAAACTCATTTTGAAGGGAGTAAAACACTAATCATGCAAAAGTTTTGTATCGTCATGTCTTTGTGCTAGTTATGTTTATATTCACTCTCTAACTTTCACTGCACTTTTTAGAAGAGTAAAATATCACTTCCCTCAGTTTTATACAGTCCACTGATTATTGTTCTCAGATGATAATGTGGGAAGGGGGACCCTCATTAACTACACATTAAAAATCATGGCAATACACAGAATTGTTTCTTGCCAGCATTTTATATAAAATAAATAAAAACGAAATTACTTTATTTGTTCAGGAAATGTTTGACATGTTGCACGAACATGGTGGGAAACTAAACAAGAAGAACAGACAAGGTCTGACTCCACTGACACTGGCAGCAAAACTCTCCTGCAAAAATGTGAGTTTAGCTTGGTATCATTAGAGTTCCATTAACCTAAATATTACTGAATTATTGAGACCCTATGCTATGTATAAACACCGTTAACTAAGATATGAATGTGAGCTTGTAAATTCTTAAAGTTCTGAGTTTTCAAAGGCTATTTCCTATGAAAGTAATAGATTGGGCTTGCAAAACGACTTTGAGATATCAAGGTTTTCAAGTCAATTTGAGTTTGTATGTCAGTTTGTGAGATCTAAATTTTCAAAAGATCAAAATTTGACTGTATTTTGATAATCGGTAATGTATCTGTTTGTCAACCACTTGGTCATCGGATCGATTCTTCTCAGTGGACCCATTTGCAGTTTGGGCTATTTTCCATTCCAACCAGTGGTCCACAAGTCAAGAGAAAGCTTGTGCAACGAATTTATCTTGTCGACATGTTAAAACTATATAGTTAATTGATCAAAGTAATGCAAGAGAATGACACTCAAAATGTTGTTCAGTTAATCACTGGTTCATCAAAGGCTGTGGTATGTGCTGTCCTGTCTGTGGGATGGTGCATATAAAAGACCCCATGCTGCTTATTGGAAAGAGTAGCCTGTGTGGCAGCAACAGGTTTCCTCTAAAAAAATATGTCAGAAATGCCATATGTTTGACGTCCAATAGCCGATAATAAGATAAAAATCAAGGTGCTCTAGAGGCGTTGTTAAATAAAACAAACTTTTTGGAGTCTGGGAATCCTGTAAAGAATTATCATTTTACTCACTGAGAAAATTTTCCAAATTGGATGTTCTATTACAATCATTTTAATTTAAAGAAATATTTTACCCTTGTAATATACAACTTTACGGTTTCCCACTGGCCTCGGTGGTGCTGTGGTTAAGCTGTCTGTCTCATGGCTGGTAGATACTGGGATCAAATGTCAGTGGAGGCTTGGAATTTTTAATATTGATATCGGCTCTAACCCAGAGTGATTGCTCTACAAAGGTGAGCAGGTTCAAATTTTACAAGTAGTTTAAAAACATTTATTTTTAACACAGACTATAAACCAATACAATAAAAAAAAAACTATTTTATGTAGTTCTGTCTGTATATCTGTACATTATCTAAGCTAACCTGTGTTATAATATTACAGGTGTTACTAGACTCGACAGTCTTATTGGAGCCTTGATGTCAAGGACAAAGCCTCTGTCTGGTTTGAAGCCACAGGAAGGTAGCACACCAGTAATGATGAAGATGACGCAGGCTAATGATTCTGGTGCCAAGCCGTCTACTTCTGTTGAGGTGCGTACAAATCCGAAACGACAAAAATATTATCTTGTTTAAAGCGTTATCTTTGCAATCCTAAAAAAATTTTTAATTCTGACAGAATTAATTTCGATTATTATCATTAGTGGATCTAGGTAGGGGCCCCCCACATTCAGCAATTAATTTTTTTTACTATTTTAATTAAAAAAAATTAATCAGTATATATATATTTTTTTAACGTTAAGGAATCCAAGGATTCTTTGGGGGCCCCCCTAAATGGATTTACTGAATCCGTCACTGCTTATGTTACTGGAATCCACAGAAATCTAATGTTTTCAGTCATTGATGTTTTTACATTTTGTAAAAATAATACACTAAATGACTAATTAATTCAGAATTTGATGCTAATTATTAATTATTAACTGAACATGGCAATTCTTTTCAAACCAGTGGAATCTGTATATTTCAATAAACTAAATCTATTTTTGTATTATAATTATTCATAAATATATATATTTATGAATATAGATATATATGTCTATATTCATGAATAAATATATACAGTGGCAGATTTAGGGGGCTCTAGGGGCCTGCCCCTTTGCATCCCTATATTTTGTGACTTTAAAGAATCTTTAGTGCCCCCACCCCAAATGGATATTTTTGATCTGCCACTGGTATATATATGTATATTTGTTTTTTAGGTTCTCAAACAAGACAATTTTGTGTTTGCAATGGTCTCTTTACCTCAGTCACCTGGAACCGAGAACCAGTCTACAACTGTCAGTGTACCAGTCATGTTGACATCACCTGCCACACCCGGACTCCAGGGAAACCTGACCAACCCTTCCCTCATAACGTTTCTGCCAGCATATGCCACAGTTCCGTTGTCACGGCGACTTGCCACTCATGGACCAATCATTGGACAGATGATTCTACAGGATCCCGTTGTGCCTAGCGGAAAATTCCAGACGCTGCCGCAGATTCTCTTACCAAATTCTGTTCCCATGACGATGTCCGTTAATGTTACAACCTCTCAGCAGACGTCTGTTGGAGTTCCGTTTCAGTTCTCACATCCTTTCGGTGGCGTCATGACTCCGACCCCAACTGAAGGTTTACCAGAGCAATCGTTTGCATCATCGGTAACCACAAAAGATTCCACAACATCGGCTATTATCCTTACACCATCTGACAGTACTACCACCATTTCTTGCAAAGACAATTCAAACGGTTCGTCCGAGACTGAATCGAAAACCGTTAACGAGGATGGGCAGATGGTTTATATTTATCCGGTTCCTGGATCAGCAAACACATCTCTGTCTACTCAAGGTGTGGTGCTAAAAGAAGGGACGATAATTCTGAGTCCTCCAGATGGCGCTGGTAGTCCCCAGCAGCAGATTGTTTATTTCATAGGAGATGTGCCAAATACGGAAGCATCGGAAAAGAAAGGACTGTTCAAGTGTGATATTTGTGATCAGAGTTTCGATCAGAATTATTTGTTGATGCTGCACAGGTAAGGCCATTTTGTATTCTTTAGATTTGAGAACCTATGTGTTAACTCTTTCACCACTAAGAATATTTAGCACTGTACTTCCCTGCACACTGAGTTTAGGGAGCACATTTTGGGTTAATCTAAATAATAGTTAATGCTGAGTAATCTGTCAGCAATTTTAGTTACAAACTAAATATTTCCTGAAAGGGCAAAGTTTGCCCTGTCTGAATAGAAAATAATATTTTAAAATAATATTGGCCAACAGGTGATAAACAGGTAAATGTGCATATTTACGTTCTTGTCACAATGCTCAGACCCTAAAAGTACGCGGGTCATCCCTCTAGGGGTATACTTAGGACTATCAACAGTATCGTGCTGCACCACGGCAAGTGTAAAGTATAAAACCATAAATGACAATGGTCAACCCACAGACTGATGGGTATATGACTTGTATCCAATAAACAAATGCTACAACACAGTATGCGAGTTATCATTCTTAAATGCAATCAAAATGCTGAGAAAACCTTTGTAAAATGATTACTAAACACGGTGAAACGTGCACGGCCATTACTCAGTGTTTATGTTCATGTGACATTTCACCTAATTATAATAACTCCACGTCACTCGGTGCCAAATATGAACAGATGTTACAAGCTGCTATACCGACCTGTAGTGGAGAGAGGACTTGGCTATCGCAAGCCAGTCTACTGGCTTGTCATGGTGAAAGAGTTAATGCCCGGTGGTAAAACATTGGACTCTCAAGCTGAAGACAGTGGTTCAAAACCCATCAACGAGTCAAAATAACCATAATGTTTGTCATCCAGTAGCCAGTGATTTAATGTGCTCTAGTGATGTCATTAAAGAAAATAGTGGGATGTAGCTCAAACGGTAGCATGTCTGCCTGTGAAGCTATTGGTCATTGGATTGATCCTTTTCAGTGGACCCATTTGCAGTTTGGGCTATTTTCCATTGCAACCAGTGGCCCACAACTGGTTCATGTGTATGTGCTTTCCTGTCTGGCAAAGTGCATATAAAAGACCCCTTGCAGATTATCGGAAAGAGTAGCCTATGTGGTAGCAGTGGGTTTTCTCTAAAGAGATATGTCAGAATGACTACGTTCAATGTCTAACAGTGAATAAGATAAAAATCGATGTGCTCTTGAGGTGTCGTTAAATGAAACAAACTACCTTTTTTTCTTTGGTACAGTGGTAGACTATCCAACTCTCAAGCTGAAGACAGTGGTTCAAAACCCGTTGATGGCTAGCTCACACTTGACTACAAAATTACCAAATGTTTGAACTCTAATAGCCGGTGTTTTAAATCAATGTGCTCTAGTGGTGCCTTTAAATAAAAAAATATTTAAAAAATAAAAATATTCTTTAGATTACAGATTTGTAAATATACCAAAATGCTTCCCACTGCTGTATATCTCAGCAATAATTATGATACTGTTTATATACTAACCAAAAAAGAAAGTATGAATGTTGAAATATTGAATATTTTTAATGTGCCATTTCACCATAATCGAAAAACCATTGCGCATACGCAATTTGTGATATTACTGCACACACACCCCTCCTCATAAATGGTGTGGTTATCTAATTCCAGAATGTATGTCGTGAATGTCGTCTGGTTTACGAAATAAATAACTATTGATTACATGGATACTTTCTTGTTTGGTTGAGTATATTACATGATCCAAACAGTATCATACATCAACTTGTTTAGTAGTATTCTGTCTTTATTTTTAATTAAACTTGAGTATATTTCTCTTAGTTAGGCTGAAAGTACACCAGAATGTTTCCCACTGCAGTATTATCTAAGAAATAATATGATTATATTATGTTAATTTAAAGAAATTAAAATCCAAACAGTTACATACATTGTACATCAACTTGTTGAGTATGCTCTCTGTTTTATTAATCTCCAATATTTTTCTCTTATTTAGACTGAAAGTTCACCAGAATGTTTCCCACTGCAGTACATGTAAGCAGTAACATAATTATATTATGTGATCCAAACAGTTACATACATCAACTTGTTGAGTAACCTCTCTGTATTTTTGTTTTATTAATCTCCAATATTTTTCTCTTATTTAGACTGAAAGTTCACCAGAATGTTTCCCACTGCAGTACATGTA
>JAULBS010027778.1:0-10435 GCA_032355785.1 Symmetromphalus regularis
ATTTAACAACGCCTCTAGAACACATTGATTTATATCTTATCATCGGTTATTGGACGTCAATCATATGGTCATTCTGACGTGTATTTAGAAACCCGCTGCCGCCACTTAGGCTACTCTTTCTGATAAGCAATAAGGGGTCTTTTATATACACCGTCTCACAGACAGGACAACACATACCACGGCCTTTGATGAACCAGTTGTGGACCACTGGCTGGAAAGGATTTTTCTGAAGAGGTATGGGTAAACCAGTGGCTTAACTGAGGAAGTGTAGACAGTATAATTGCAGGCACAGCGGTGTATGGAGAGGGGGCTGGGGGCAACTCTTTTTTTTTTAAATCGCAAAAAAATTTGATTTTGCTGAATAAAAGTATTTTCAGACTCGGCGACAAAATAAAGTGGCCGAAATCCGAAGAGTTTTCGAAGTATGATGGGGTTCCTGCAAGAACTCTTCTGCCCTTCAGTCACCTTCTTTTCAGTAACCTCCCCCGCCCCCCAGTTTCAAATGCACTCCGCGGGCCCAGATAATGTGAAGTTTTGTAGATGGTTCTAAGTGCCTCTTAACAATTATAGGAAGGAAGGCAGAACTCTTTCAGAAGTGGCATGAGGAATGGTAGGCATAAATGAACGGTATAGATACCTACTGGATTCTGGCATCTGCTGTAGTAAAAGAAGAGGACAAGGACTGAGAAGTGGAGATGGGCGGCAAGAAGTTGACAGTTAAAATATGCTATTTGGACGGGAACAAAGGTGGATAACTGTGATGTCAGGACGGAATAGAATCTGAACATCAAACCAAGACACAGGGTCATGAACGGAGTCAGAAAGTTGAGAGAAATAAGCAAAAAAAGAATGCATAATTTTAGTACAGCACATTTGGTATTTATGTGTCACAACTTCTGCGATATTTTAGGGAATATATGTTACTGGGGTTTACTGCTTTCGTACAGTATATCAAGTATGTTAAACCTGCCGCACACGAGAGCTATCAGCTGAGCAAAACGTTACTTGAGACTTTTGCCCCAGCTGATAGCTCTCGTGTGCGGTGAAATTGTTGTGAGCTATCAGCTGAGCCAAAAGTCTCAAGAAACTTTTCGCTCAGCAGATAGCTCTCGTGTGCGGTGGGTTTAACCAAACTGCGTCGAAATAACGGGAAAAGGTTTCGTCGCATGGTCAGTTCAGTCATAGATAACATTTAACGACATCAGTTTTGCATTGTCCCAACAAATTAATAATAATAAATACCACACACTGAAACCCAACATAAAATATAGTGATAAAAAATTCATTAATACGTGTTTATATACATAGCAGCTAAACCCTTAGGGAGTTATCCACTGATAAACTGGTAGAGATGAGATCACTTTGCATAAGTACTGGCGACAGGTCGTTCATAACACGGCTTCGGGGAATTGCGAAAAGATCGTTTTGCTGCTGTTTATGTTTTGCTTTACGGCTGATGCTGAGGAAAACACGCGATGTCAATTTGTGATGTCAGGACTGAATAGAAGCTGAACATCAAACCAAGACACAGGGTCGTGGACAGAGTCAGAAAGTTGAGAGAAAAGAGAAAAAAAAGAATGCATAATTTTAGTACAGCACATTTGGCATCTATGTGTCACAACTTCTGCGATATTTTAGGGAATATTTATTTTATTGTATGCTGATTTTAAAGAACTGTCTACCATTCTAATATAAAAGTTGTCTCATCGGCGTTATAATATTTAAGGACTCGTGAAAGAGTTCTGTTATATGGTATGGTATGACACATTACTATCTAAAATAATTTATTTGTATGGTAGACAATTTAATGAAGTTACGAAATACTGACTGAACTAATACCGTTGTATGGTAGGCCATTCCATGATAGTGACGAATCAATGACTAAAGTAATTCAGTTGTATGGTAGGCCATTTTGTAATATGACTATTAAATGTTTAGACAATGACTCAACAGAATGTTTTAAAGACTGTTAGAATCTACTTTGATCTCTGTCTTCTGCAGATATGGTTTTCTTGTTCATATTTCATCTTCTTGTCAAGGATCAGCCTGTAATGTTGTCCATGTGGTTGCGATGTTGTCCATGTGGTTGCGATGTTGTCCATGCGGTTGCGATGGTGTCCATGTGGTTGCGATGTTGTCCATGTGGTTGCGATGTTGTCCCTGTGGTTGCAGTGTTGTCCATGTGGTTGCATTAATCCCAATTTGAAGGCTCGCACCGTTTTCATTTCGTGTCAAATGCTTTTTGAGCTATTAGAAACAAAAGGACGATAAGAAAACAAACACTGAATGTTCCAAATGGTTATCTTAAGCAAGAATGTATCAGTTATATGCATCTGGTCTTTAAAAATATGTGTGATAGTAAGTTATAATGTCCAGTAGCTCGGGTCATTGCTTTCAAGATACCTCTTTTTGGAAAGTTGTATATATTATTTAGATAATACCTTTTTTCATTGCTTTCAAGATATCTCTTTTTGGAAAGTTGTATATATTATTTAGGTAATACCTTTTTCATTGCTTTCAAGATACCTCTTTTTGGAAAGTAGTATATATTCTTTAGGTAATCCCTTTTTCATTGCTTTCAAGATACCTTTTTTTGGAAAGTAGTATATATTCTTTAGGTAATCCCTTTTTCATTGCTTTCAAGATACCTCTTTTTGGAAAGTTGTATATATTCTTTAGGTAATCCCTTTTTATTGCTCAAGTGCTTATAGAGTACTGCTCTCAAAAGATGTAACCATGCTTAACATTCATTCAAAATTGAAAAATACTTTGTATCCACGCTTAACAGTCCATAGAAAATTCAAAGCGCATCCATTCTTGATCTGCCAGCTAAGCCTAACATTAACGACGCTCTATCTCATGTAGAAGATTATTTAAAGCAATTTTTTATGATTTCAGTGGAAGCTTTAGTCCACAACGTGTTTTTGATCGTTTAATTTGAACGGACAGGACTAGGGTGAATCAATCCTTGCCCATTGTGAAGATACAAAAGAAAATACCATTCTAATTACTGCAGTTGTCCTGTTTGATTTTTGACAACATCAGAAGCGCTCTCCACAATGGCGGCCTTTCAAAGTAGTCGCCCGATATTAGCATCGGAAGAAATTTGAAGGAGTAATTCTGATTAAACTCCCCAGTGTAAGTTTATGATCGTATGCGAGGCATTACGGGCGAGGCGACATTTTGTAACATAAAGACATTAACGTTGCCACTTGATGAACGTTGTGTTCTGTTATGTCCGCCGCATTACAAATGAAAGGAAGTGAGGATTCTAAATTAGCCCACTGTGGATGATAACAAAGATGAGTCATAACGAAAACGTCTTAAGGATTCTGCTGGTGACGGCGGTTTGTCTTGAATTATAGCTTTACATACAAACGTAGATCACAATATACACTGCAATCTGGTTAAATCAGATCATGGTTGGACTACAAAAGGTCGTGGTTTAAACAGAGGCTGGTTTAGGCAGTTTTTGTCTTGCATCATAAGATAGTTTAGCTAAATATATATTACAAAAAAATCACAGTGATTGATACAGATTTCCAAATTACAAAGATATCAGTTTATTGAGAATACATTGTATATATATAGAAGATTGGAATTGCGCAGTGGTATTTCTGCTGCACATAAAGAGTGTAGGTTCGTGATATATGGCTCATTCAGTTCAGCAAGTAAATGAGAAATGTTCAGCGGTGTACACTATAGTAAATTGAAATGTCAGGCAGAATGGTATTTTTGGAGAATTGGGAGCTTAATTTAGTTTAGTGTTTGACGGTTATGTATGAGAAGTCTTGGGTTCCAAAAGATTTTTTTTTTGATGGTGTTAGAAGAGACACTTACCTGTGCTAAATAATTTCAATATAAAATCTTTACGACAAAATCGTATCTCACACAAGGCAGAGTTCAACGGTATATAAGCAAAATCGTTATGGTCTTCACCTATGACAAAACGGGCGTTAGCGAATATAATACTATTGCAATACACGCATTAGTTATCAAGTCAGTATTTTCACCAAAGTCCGTCGTGTGAGTTGTCTCCTCTTTGAAAAAGTTAAAACGTAAAGTTTATGTTATTTAACGACGCCTCTAGATCACATTGATTTTGATCTTATCATCGGCTACTGGACGTCACAAATATGGTCATTCTGATATATCTCTTTAGCGGAAACCCGCTTCTACCACGTAGGCTACTTTTTCCAATAAGAAGCTAGAGATATTTTATATGCACTTTCCCATAGACAGGACAGCACATACCACGGCCTTTGATGAACTGGTCGGAACGGAAAAATAGCCCGAACTGCAAATGGGTCTACTGAGAAGGATCGATCCGATGAACGACCGCTCCACAGGCGGACACGTTATCGCTTGAGCTACACCCAGCTCACCTATAATAGGCTATATTGGATAATGTTGTCCTTGGAAATGTGTATTGTCATAGTGAATCACAAGTACACGTTCACTTTTTCGTCCTAGTAATATTATGGACTCTGTCTTGTACAGTCTACAGATATACAGGTTTGGACATGATGGTTTTGTTGTTCACGGTTAACAGTAAAAGTATAGCCAATGCGTTCTAAGAGTGCGTGCATGATAAACATAAAATAAAGGCGAAGATAGTGGATTTAGAGTGGGTGGGGGGGGGGTAGATGTCAAAATGAAAAAAAAGGAGAGTTTGTTTTATTTAACATCGCCTGTAGAGCACATTGATTTTTATTTTATCCTCGGCTATTGGATGTCAGTCATAATATTATGGTCATTCTGACATTTAGAGGAATAACGCAGCCGCCACATAAGCTCTTCTTTTCGATAAGCAACAAGGTGTCATTTATATGCACTGTCCCACAGACAGCACAGCACATATCACGGCCTTTGATGAACCAGTTGTGGACCACTGGTTGGAACGGAAAATAGCCCAGACTGCAAATGTGTCCGCTAAGAAGGATCGATCCGACGACCGACCGGTTCACAGGCGAAACACTGCCGTTTGTGTTGTATCCCGCTGCGAGTCCAAGTGTGATGGGTGAATAGGATTGGGAGAAAATGGTTAATTTTCACTCTGAAAACATATGTAAAAATAAAAATGCTAGAAAAGAGGGGTCCGGACCCGCTGGATCTCCCACTTGATCCGCTAATGAAATGTAGAACTCTAGTGCATTGGTGCAAAGCGTGTGTGATAAAATATCTTTAAGGAAGAGAAAAACAATTTGTCACTTAATAATGACATCACATTGCGGTGCACTGAGGTACAGATCTTGTATCAAGGAAATCAGGGCAATGAGTATTAAAAAAATTGAAATTAAAGTTTGCAGGCGGAGAAATGCAAACATGGCAGCGAATCTCGATCCCTCATTATAAAGCGCTTCGGAGAATCATAGAGACAACAGGGTAATCATCCGCGAAATGATTCCACTAGAAAGCGTAATCGATGAAAACATAACGCAATCAACAGAATCAAAACAATCCACTTCAAATTCGAATCCACACCTGCATCAAACGAGAACATGTTGTGTAGGTGCCTGTGACATATCGTTCAATTAGTGTGGTATGAATTAGGTTCGAGTCCCTCTTGAGATATGACATCACGGGGGCGTTGAAGCTGGGGTGAGGGTGCTATAGGGGCTTCAGCCCCCTCCCAATAATTCTCATAAATATGTTTTTTATTCATTGCTGAATATTCACCAGCTCTGATGTTCAGAAACTGGAGCAGCCACCCCCCCACCCCCACCAATATGAATTTCGTTCCAACCCCCCCCCCTCCCGCATCATGGACATGTTATTCTGTTCAAAAGTAAAGTTTGTTTCATTTAACGACGTCTTATCTTATCATCAGCTATTGGACGTCAATCATATGGTCATTCTGTCATATTTATTTAGAGAAAATCCGCTTCCGCCACATAGGCTACTTTTTCCGACAAGCAGCAAGGGTTCTTTTATATGCACCGTCCCACAGACAGGACAGCACATACCTTGGCCTTTGATGAACAAGTTGTGGACCACTGGTTGGAACGGAAAATAACCCAAAATAGTCCACTGATAAGGATCGATGCGATGTTATTCTGTTCAAGCCTATTAGATACCAGGCAAATTGCGTGAGTATTGGGGTGTTTTTTTTTTCCTTTTAGTGGTGCCTTGAATGAGTCAAGGCTGGTTTTTTAGTTGATGAAGAACAGCCATCTTGCTTTTTATGAGGGTTGTATGGCCGCCGGAACTGGATGGAATAGCTATCCGTAAGCTATTAAAATCGTTTTTTCCAGTATCAACATTTCAATATTTTCCAAGGGGAACATGCCCCCGTACCCCCTAACCCTAAACATCGCTAAACAAGGGCATTTATCAATTTCACCGTACAGTGCAGTGCAATATCCGAAAACCTTGAAATAGCCCCCCCCCCCTCCCCCCAACTAGGAGAAATAACGTCCTTGTCATTTAAATAGTTTAAATTATTTGACATCATGTCTAAACCTTCACGCTGTTATTGTACTTTACGTAGCTTAGCGATACAGTGCCAGGTTTTAGGCACAGTAGAACACTGGGTCGATCCTCTTTAGTAGACGTATTGGGATATCAGGGTACGAGATATGTTATCCCGCCTATGAGCAAGACTTGACGTGGTCATGGGTTTAACGTGATTGTATCAGAGACATGTCCAACCATACAGTATCCATATAACTAATATATATTATATTACATATAATCAAAAGTATATTATAACACACCTAACCATCGTAAAACATAGATGGAATAAACAATAATGTGTACTAAAATAGAGAGGAGACAATGTATTTGATGCCTAGAACTGAATGAATGAACGAATGAACGAACGAACGAACGAACGAACGAACGAACGAACGAACGAACGAAAGAATGAACGAACATACGAATTAATTAATTAATGTTGGTTTAACGACCCATCCAGCACAAAAATAAACATCGACCACTGGGGGTCAAACAGTGATTAAAAGTAAAAATATGGTACTTGATGCCAAAAACTAGGTTCATTGTCATTTAAAAACAAGGGCATTTATCAAATTCATTTATATATTATCTTATTACGGCCTGGTAAAAAAAAATTCGTCATTTTGGTAAATATGAAGGGTAACTAAGGTTTGTGCTTGAACAAAGCAGTAGCGGATTCAGGGGGACCAGGGGATCAGCGCCCCCATCCCCTTTTCTCGAATTTGTTTTGTTTACCTTTTTCCGAGTGGAAGGACGACAGTTAACCATTTTCCCCCCATTTCTATACACTCATCACTTTTGGACCTCCCCCACCCCCTTTCAGAAATCCACATTGGATCCCCCTTCCAGAAATCCTGCATCCGCCCCTGCAAAGTATACTAAACTTTTACAAAAACTCATTTTCGTCAACTTTCTCATCTTGTTCCTTGAGTCTAGGCGCTAACTGTTTTAATTATAAATAACTTGGGCAAACCTGATACCGCTTTGAACATTACTGTGTTGTTCAGATCAACCAACAAATTGTAAAAAATGCTTTCACAATTTTACCATCTGCCTGAATACGCCACTTCCTTGGCTTGTGACTTGAAAACACACCATTTCAGCCTCTGATGACAGTGTGGATGTCGCGTTAAAGACACACTTTAAAAAATCGACACATTATTATCACTACTTTCCTACGAGTAATATGGCGACATATTCGCTTGATGCCGTATATTGATTGAACGAGAGTTTTGAGGTTTTTTCTCGGCATCTTGTTACACCAATGAAATGATATTAAGCCTCGGGGAACTGGCGTTTATTTGACACTTGATGAGCACACACTTCCTGGGTATGCCTGATTAGATACAAAACAGAGAAAACATGTTGGTAGAAACGTAAAATTTAAAAAATGGAATCATTATGAGTCACGTATCCGGGTATTATTTTTCTCGAGAACTGCGCTCAGCAAGAGTTGTACGATTTCTATTTTCTAGTTGAAGTCTTACGAATAAGCGTTAGGTTAAAAATGCAAATAAAAATGTTTGGTTTCAAACGGGGTTGTCATTTCTAAGCGATAACGTATTGTTAGTTTTTAGCTTTGCTCTCAAATGTGGTTTCAGTCATCTGTTAAGACAAGTTTGACGCTCTCGTGGCGATAATAACAAAGTTATGTGACTCATTATTCTATGAATTTGACGCGAGCGCACAATTGGATCATGAATGGATCAGTAACTGATTTCAGAAACACGAAGTCTCGCTGTCGATATTTATTATTTAAAAAAATTAAGAAATAGAGATACTGAAAAAAGTGTAAAGACATTTAAAGAAAAGAAAAACTTAAGACAAAAAACCGAACTCGATACTTGCGCGTTTTGTCGTTCATTACTGTATTTATTAATTTATTTATTCATTCTGTCGTCAAGTCGTGTATTTTCTTTATTATCTCGATCACGAAAAGAGTTCATTCCAATAAAGCAACTATACATGTACAGGCGCGGATGCAGGGTTTCTGAAAGGGGGGATCCAAATGTGATGGGTGAATACATGGGCGTACATAGAGGGGTTCGATGCGTTCGACACCCCCCCCCCATCCCTAAATCGCTTTTTTATAATTTTAATATATCTGACATTGATATCTGACATTATTATATTTACTCAACACAGAAATATATGCCCAATATTTGAACCTGAAATCAAGCTAAAATACATAAAACATATGCCCCTATTGCAAGATGTTCGCAAACATAGCAACGCTTGACTTCACGCAAACCTCGAACCTCCCTTTTCAAAATCCTATGTATGCCCATGGAAGATCGTATATCACGAATGAATATCATTTGAGATGTTTTATATTATGTAATTTAGCAAACACATATTGCAAAATTCTTCAATAAATTACTTATTAGACAAAAGAATATATAACAGAATATATAAATTTCCACATACACACCCAAAATCAAAGGGAAAACATTAATCTATACTTCTAATTAACATTTATTTTTATTTTTTTAAATATTATATTTTAAAGTGAATAAAATGTTATTTAAAAAAATTTCACATACTCTAAATATAAGGGAAAACATTAATGTATTTCCTGTATTAGTACATTAACATACGTACAGTTTCATCTAGCAGTTGTTTTTCAAGTTTCCTCTTGTGTAGGACGAATCTTTCCTTGAAGTCTTCGAGAGATTCGCATCCTGTTAAAACTACTCCAGTCTCTGACGCCAAACGAAATATCTTCAAGACATCGTCAAAGTTCTCAATATCTTCGTAACTTATGTCATCCATTTTATCTATTTAATTTACACAAAATAACACAGAATTAAAAATAATGTCATCTATTGTAGTCGTACTATTTTTTTTACATACTTATATCTTTAAAACTCAATTCCCAAAATAATGTTATCCATTTTTACTTGTAGTCTTCTATAGAGTCACTTTTAAAATACACACAACACATCAAATATATCAACATTCAGAATAATAACATCTATTTTCTATATATCCACTTTTAAAATACACCCGACACATCAAATAATAACATCCATTTTAGCGGTTCTTTTAAGACTCGTATAGCCGTATCAAGATGTCCACATTAAAACACGTCACAGTCCACTGCGGGTATTTAGATACCACATTCTACGTTTGCAGTAATTCGATGCTTATAGGTCATACTCCATTATTATAAACAGGTTTAAAATAGTCCCCTTTTACAAAATAGTCCAGAAATAGTCAATGAGAAAAGATGTATGGGGACCTGGCAGCCCTAAGAAGGACTGGTGTTCTCGTCTAATGCGTGGCGATCGAGGAGAGAGAAGAAGAAGTCAATGATAATAATCATAGCCTGCTGTTTCTCCTTGGCTTTCAGGTCTGGTCTTTTTGCTTGTATGTGACAAGACAAAACTATTTCAGTGGTTTATTCAAGGAACGCGGGATTCCGTTGGGTTTTTTTTTGTGGTTTTTTTTTCAAAATGCCTAACAATATTGACACCGAACGAACCGTCTAGGTGAGGTTATCTATTTGTAAAAGGATACTTCCCATTGGTTATGTCTTGATAAACATTTTGTACATATTTACCACTTCCTTTACAAAACGGGGTATCTTGTGTCCTTGATTTTGGTGCACTTCCCGGTTAAGATAAACCTTTTACAAGCAAGAAACATTTCATTTAAAAAGGGAAACAACTGAACCAGCACAAAACAAGACACGCATTCTGCTCATGACTGACTGATTTTGGTGTTAAGAGTCACATTTGTGGGTGGGTGGGTGGGTGGATGGATGGATGGATGGATGGATGGATGGATGGAGAGATAGAGTGGGAGATGGGTGGATGGATGGATGGGTGAATGGATATATAGACAGACAGACAGACAGACATATAGATAGACATATAGATAGATAGATAGATAGATAGATAGATAGATTGATAGATAGATAGATAGATAGATAGATAGATAGATAGATAGATAGATAGATAGATAGATAGATAGATAG
>JAULBS010027789.1:0-10435 GCA_032355785.1 Symmetromphalus regularis
AGATATGCCTCCAGGAACGGGTGACACGCAGTTGTCTATTTCACAGAATGTGCCAATATCGGGTAGGTGTATAAACTATATATTATCTAGTGATAGATATGCCTCCAGGAACGGGTGACACGCAGTTGTCTATTTCACAGAATGTGCCAATATCAGGTAGGTGTATAAACTGTATATTATCTAGTAATAGATATGCCTCCAGGAATGGGTGACACGCAGTTGTCTATTTCACAGAATGTGCCAATATCAAGTAGGTGTATAAACTATATTATCTAGTATTATCAAGGAACAGCAACAAGCAGCCCTGAAATGTTACTTGACTCCATAAAATATTTAATTTAGTAGTCCCTCCACCCTCTCCCCACCCCCCTCAATCATTGATTCCAACATTGTGACTGATAGACAGTGTAACATTAGTGGCCTATCTTGAGAAGATTGACATTTTCTCCAACACTATCCAAGAAAAACCTATAATCTGGGTAGTACAGCCTATTGTGGATTGGGTAATTCGGTAATTGCAGTAGTTTTTTTGCCTTTTTGTCATAACTACAAAAAATGACTTAGATTATGAGAGTGACAACTGGTTCTTGACAATTTTACTAATCTGATAGGAGGTGCGAGTATTGCTGTGCCTGTTTAATATGTTTTTTAATAAAGAGTACATTAGAATAAATCTGTTATAATATCTGTATTGTATTTTATTATTTCAGGTTGTGTCATCGTTACAACTCCACAAGACATTGCTCTGCTTGATGCACGTAGAGGTGCCGAGATGTTCCGTAAAGTCGACGTTCCCGTGCTAGGCATCGTTCAGAACATGAGCGTGTATATATGTCCAAAATGCGGACACGAGGAACATATATTTGGGAAAGATGGAGCAGAGAAGGTGGCAAAAGAAATGAATTTAGATGTATTAGGCAAGCTTCTTGTTTGTTATTTTTGTGTGTTTCTTTACTAAAAAATATATTATCTTGCCTCCATGTACAATTCTTTAATCCCAGCCAATTTTGTTTATAACCCTTCGGTAATTTTCAACAATTTACTGCCACATATCAGCAAAACCAGAGATCAGCAATTCCGAGTGTGGATATCCTTGTTTTTTATTTTTATAGTATTCATTTTAAAAAATGGGTTTTAATTGACATGTTTCAGACAATTTTGTGTTACAAACATTTGCAGTGAAAATTTTTTTATCAATGGAACTATATTTCGTCACTGTGAAGTGACTTCTTTTGCATCCATTTGGTATGGATTTGTTAATAAATTGCGAATTGTTATTCTCTTGCATTATTTTGATTAACTATATAATTCATTGTTGGAGCATCTCTCAGGATAAATGGCTTTTTATGTACTCACTGTGTGTTCTTTAACCCCTTGCCTTTGGCTCGAGGGTGCACAAAAAGCCATTTACCCTGTGATGCTTCTATAACTTATATTATTGTATACCCTATATTATAATTTTTAACTAATTGTTTTCTTACAGGAAATATTCCACTTGATAAAGCCATCAGAGAACTTTCTGATACTGGACAGCCTATAGTCATAGCCAACCCAGACAGTGCACAGGTAATTATTTTCTAGTGTTAGAGGAATTTTCTAAAAAGCCATTAGCTATCAGGCTAGTGGGTTTGACATTTCCACTAGCCCAGCCAAGTGAAACTCTACACATACTACAGACACATTTTATTTTATTACCTGTCAGTTTTAAAAAAAAAAGAAAAAAAAGGTATTGTTTGTTTTTCGGACAAGCGTGGATTGTCAAAATATCTGTGTGTCTACCATAATCGGTATAAAACGTAATTCCTGGTATTGGGAGTCATCTGTGTCAGACTCACTGGAAATTAGTGGCAGACACTGCCGGTGGTGATAACATAACTGATAAACAGAAAAAAACACGAGACCCCCAACGCGTTGAAGTCGAAAGTTTTGTCGCCATACTACAGCCATGTGACTAACACTACCAATCAAAACCACTAGCTCATCGGACTAGTGGGCATAGCATTTGTTACTAGCCCAACTTGAAAAATCACTAGCCACGGGCATCGGGCTAGCAGATTCTTCAAACACTGTATTTTCTAGTATTCATAATCCAACATGAGTGGGACATACCGTATATTCCTTATGTAATACCGTATATTCCTTATGTAATGCCCCCTCCCTAATTAACAATCACCTATCCCAGGCAATTTTGCAAAATAAAAATGACTTACCTCAGCATATATCCATGGTGGTATGCAAAGTATGTAATGAATGCACACACTAGTAATCTGTATTGCACAAAATATTTAAGGGTAAAAACACGATTTTAAACTGCTGTGAACTCGGTAAACTCCCATTTGCAAATTGTAAGTGTTAAACAAGGACTGTATGGTAGCCCATGTAGACCATCTGGGTGAGGTGTGATGGAACATAGTGTCGATTCTTTTCTGTTGACACACTGAGGTATTTCTTGTTTTAGTCATTGCCTTGTAAAGTTGTAACAGATTTAACAAAGACTGTGGTATGTGCCGTTCTGTGTTTGGAAAAAAACTGCTAATTGAAAAGAAATGGCTCCGGTCATTAAATCGATCCTTCTCAGTGGACCAATTTGCAGTTTGGGCTTTTTCCATTCCAACCAGTGGTCCACAACTGTTTCATCAAAGGCTGTAGTATGTGCTGTCCTGTCTGTGGGAAAGTGCATATAAAAGACACCTTGCTGCTTATTGGAAAGAGTAGCCTATGTGGTGGTAGTGGGTTTCCTCTAAAAGGAATTATGTCAGAATGACCATATGATTGACGTCCTATAACTGATAAGATAAAAATCAATGTGCTCTAGAGGTGTCATTAAATAAAACAAACTTGACTTTTAACAGTGTAGTGCATGTCAAAACCTTCGGCACAAAGACAAATAAGCTAGAGGTAATTACACATTTGTTTCTTTGTTTTTATTTTGCAGGCTGCTGCTTACAGATCAATAGCAGAAAGTATTGTGAAACGACTTCACAAAGATGAGACATAACATTAGGTGAAACGAGATTTCATCTCTGGGCGAACGTCAAAGCACGAGACCTGCTATGACCTGCCATAACAGAAGCTGGCTTCATTATTTTCAGTGGGAAAATTATTCTGTGTATAATATAATTTAATGTGGAAAGGACCACTTGTCAACAGGATTTTTCTTCGTAGAATGAAAGATTTTGATTTTTTTTATCCTTGGACATACATGTGGCCAGAATGTATTTATAGTGTCTCAGTATATTCTCATAGTCATGGTACTAATAGGAAATGAATAATTTGCATGCATATTGATGTTAAAAAGTATATTTAAAAATAACTTTTGTTAAATACATTAAATTTCATTTAAAGTGCGTGTGTGTGAGAGAGAGCGAGAGAGAGAGATGAGAGAGAATACAGGGGTCAACAAAATAGACAATTTTTACACTAGTGAAAAGTGTACAATGTAACCAATAAACACGTAGCATCTATAATTGTGTTTTTTTTAACTCTGAGTCTACATTTACTTGTGACATGACCACAGGCTCAATCTATCCACATAAGTGAAGATGCTCATGACTGCTGTCATTCGATAATACAAAGACCATACAGAAAATCTTTAAAATTTAAAAGCTATTCAAAATGAAAAAAAGCATGGATTTCTTTCACTTGGCAACATAAAATTTGTTAACCGAGATTTGATCCAGTTCCAACCAGCTGTGAGCATGACAGCTTTGCCACTGTGCCACAAAAAGAAGAAAGTTGAAATAACCACAATGTGACCCTTAATAGTCAATGTTAACCTTTGTGCAGGATGGGGAGAGTGTAGTTAATTAAAGAAAGAAAAGGTAAAAAAAATTAAGAAAAAGAAAACTATATTTTGGAGAAATCTTAGTTTGTTTTATTTAACAACGCCTCTAGAACACATTGATTTATATTTTATCATCAGTTATTAGATGTCAAACATATGGTCATTCTGACATATGTATTTAGAGGAAACCCGCTGCTGCCACATAGGCTACTCTTTCCAATAAGCAGCAAGGGATCTTTTATATGCACCATCCCACAGACAGGACAGCACATACCATTGCCTTTGATGAACCAGTTGTGGACATCTGGTTGGAATGGAAAATAGCCCAAACTGCAAATGGATCCACTGAGAAGGATCGATCCAACAACCAACCACTTCACATGATACGATATGAGCTACATCTCGCTCCACTAATATATAAATAAAACTATAAACAGTCGTTTAATAGAAGAAGCACTGACCTCTCGACGACATTAAAATACTGATCTGTGTGTCGGAAGCGGCCTCCGAAAGCGAACAGGTAATGATCAATGGTGACTAGAGCTAAACCTGATCTTGCTTTCTCCATCTCGGCCACAAAACTCCACTCTTGTGTGTCGGGATCGAAACATTCCACACTCGCACGATCCATGTGCAGGATTTTATCATACCCACCTGCAAGTAAATAACCCTTAAATATTCAGCACAATAACGAATATACAAAGAGTTTCAGAGTTTCAGTTTATAAAATTCAAACACTGACCTTAAAAGAAACATGTTTAGAGTATATATATGTTTTAATGGGAGGAGTGTTATGTGGGCCTTTTGGGTTTTATTGGGGGAAGGAGGGGGCTATGTGACAGAAGGGAAAATGAAAAGCTGTGTGGTTATTGAAATTTTGTTTTTGGTTGGCTTTTTGATGGATCCTGCTCTCCCTTAATTTTCAGCCAGTGAGAACACTGGCATTAGATATGAAGAGTTTCATCGCAAAACACGATAAGCACCAAATTAAAAAACAACTGAAAAATCAACACCAAAGGAAAGGCTTGCATCGGTTCTCCAAGTTCACATTGTAATTGTTTGCAGAATACAACATCTGCCATATATGAGCATAGTAGCAAATATGCTTTTGTTCTAATACATGATAAGTGCCATGCATAAACATCACGTTTCCACACACACACTTTTTCTTCTTCTCAAAACGTCAAAAATGGAGATATCACGTTTAGCGATGAAACTCTTCATATGTTTTTTCCAGAAAACCTATTATCAGAATAGTCACATACAGGTGAATAAAAATGTATCAAACCTGCAACATAGATTTTGCCATCACAGACAGAAATGCCGGCTCCAGCTCGCTTTCTCTTCATACTGGCAGCGAAGATCCAGCAGTCTGTCTTTGGATCATAGCACTCGACGATATTATAGCTGCACGATCTATCTTCTCCACCTAACAAACAATAATAGTGCAATGTGATGATGTAAATTATTATAAATAGATCTGTCTTTGGATCATAGCACTCGACGATATTGTAGCTGCACGATCCGTCTTTTCCACCTAACAACAAACAACAATAGTGCAATGTGGTGATGTAAATTATTATAAATAGATCTGTCTTTGCATCATAGCACTCGATGATATTGTAGCTGCACGATCCGTCTTTTCCACCTAACAACAAACAACAACAGTGCAATGTGGTGATGTAAATTATCATAAACAGATCTGTCTTTGGATCATAGCACTCGACAATATTGTAGCTGCACCATCTATCTTCTCCACCTAACAACAAACAATAATAGTGCAATGTGGTGATGTAAATTATTATAAATAGATCTGTCTTTGGATCATAGCACTCGACAATATTGTAGCTGCACGATCCATCTTCTCCACCTAACAACAAACAACATCACAATGTGGAAACGTAAATTATCATAAACAGTAACATTATGTAACAATTATTTGCATAATTAAGATATTTTATTTGAACAGGTAGAAGTATTTTGTTTGAAAGCTAGTCAATGGGTGATCTTGTGATAAATAAAAAACAGTAAATTTAAATATAAAGTTCTGTGAGATACGGTAGAAAAATGTATTGGTGCCATCATAAAATGAGTCCCCTGGTACTAAAGTGGTCCATCTGCATAATGAGCCGTAGACAATAAGCAAAATACTGATGGCAAAGACACATGTCAAGAAATCTCTATAGGGTACTTTACTAAGAATTGTCATCAGATCAATTTCCTTTAAAGGACATATTGGGCTATTTCTCATTCCAGTTGTCTAGACTGGTGTAGTAAAAGCCATGTATGTACCATCTTGTCTGTGGGAAGTCACATATAAAAGATCCCTTGCTGCTAACTGAAAAGGGTAGCCTATGTGGCAGTAGGAGGTTTCTTCACATGTAACATCTAATGGCAGCTAATTAACCAATGTGCTTGGGTGTCATTAAACAAAATAATTAACTGGTTAAGATTGGAGCTGATATGCATTAGTGGAAAAGTGTCTGGCTGTCATGCACTGTCTGTCTTTTCCAACTTAATAACAAACATAAATTATGATAATGCCAGCACAGGTAGGTTACAAAGTCTCTACATCACTAGCAGTAACAGGTTTTAATAATTTTGTGTATAGCATAAAATCTATAGAACAGGTGCAGATGCAGGAGTTCTGAAAAGGAGGGGTCCAAATTTGATGTCCGAATAGGACTGGGGGAAAATGGTTAATTTTCACGTCCTTCCACTTGGAAAATATTTAATTTTCCACTACTGTGGAATATTTACATTTTAGTAGTAGAACTGTTGAAAAAAGATACAAAATCATTTTTACCCACAATAACAAAAGATCAAATCAAAAACTACGTACCTATTGCATAAAGATTTCCACCAATCACAGCCACTGACACAAAGGATCTTGCCACCTTCATCTCACTTTTGGGAATCCATTGCTGGTGCACGGGGTCATAGCACTCAACACACCTCAGATACAACGTATCCTCCTGGGTGTCGGCAAGTGCGCACTCGCCACCCACTGTGTACAACATCCCATCAAATGATGTTGCACCCACGGCTGTTCTAGCAATGTTCATACTGGGCTAAAAGCAAGTTAATATGTTAATGTTTGTTTAGTGACAATTCAATACCAGCAGAAAAAAAAATTCTATAAAGAAATTTAATGGTGTTTCGGTCTTTAAAGACATTTTCAATAACTGCAAATACCTTTAAGTTCATCATCTAAATTACTAAAAGAACAAGTGTGATCTTGATTAAAACCATACTGATGCACAAGACGGTGTCCCAAGCCAATGTCTGGACCCATGAATTACTGTCAAAACTATATAATTTTATTTTCTTCCTAATCAGCTATTTTACATTTTTAGTACAATTATAACCTGTATTAAGAAGCCACCTGTCTTAAAATACCACATCTTTGTACTCCCACGGCTGTTTAAACCAGGTTTGATAGCATATAAAAAGAATATTAAACAAGTTGAGATTTATTATCAATTTCACTAGGGACATAAATTTGATAATAAATGGTAACAAGTTTGATATTCTATTTATTACCCAAGACAATATTAATTGTTCTATTCTTTAAACTTTCTAATTGTACAGCAGTTTAGTGAAATGATATTCTATAAGTTATGTTGTACTTTTTCTAATTTTAGTGACGTCATTTGCACATTTACAAAATTATAATGACGTCATATTTAGTACAGGCAAGAATATTGGTCATAACAGCCAGAGTGATCCAATGAAATGCCTTGTTAAACCAATGCGTGATATTTCACACGTGAAAACAGGGGCGTTGGAACAAAATTCATATGGGGGCGGTGTGGGGGCTGCACCCATTTCTGAAAAATTAGAATTAGCCGGTGAATAATTCAACGATGAATAAGGAACACATTTATGAAAATTATTGAGGGAGGGGGGCTACAGAATCCCATCCGCCCCTGCTCCAATGCCCCTGAAAAATAACAAAAATTATGTAAGCCGTTATGAGTGCCAACTGGAGTAATAAAGATATTTTCTAAATGAATACGCACCATGGACTTCCACTGGTCGAGGAGAAAATCATATCTCTCCACGCTCTTCAGCTGACAATCTGAACTGTTCCGTCCACCCATCACATAAATACACGGCGGCTGTGCTCGGTTCGGAACCAGCTGAACCAGGTTAAAGTCGTGCTGTGTCCGTATTGCCTTGCTGATCAACAGCTGGCACTTGGCACAAGTTCGGAAGAATTCGGATTTGAGAACGACAGTTTCCAGATAGGGTCGCTCGAGGAGCGGAAGTCTGATGTTCTGGAGGATAACACAGGCCTTATCTAGGCGCTGAACGGGATCCCACTGAAGCCAGGAGCACGCGGCTTCGAATACCTGGGTCTCTGTCATCACTTGAAGTTTATCACTTTTCAACAGATTTATCAAACGATCTTCGGGAAGTTCGAAAAACTCCTCCGTGCGAACGACTTCCAAAAAATTCTGGTAAATGAATTGACGAGCCAAGGCTTTCAGTTCTGTACATGCATACATATCAGCAAAGTAATGGATGCCTGGTGACACAAAATAAAATACATATTGAAGTATTATATACACATATCATAATAATGTTTTAAGAGTAAGGTGATTTATACGATGTACAAAATATGGGTCCACTAAGCACATTACATGTATGTAACGAAATTGCAATATTATGTAAATTTGTTAATTTTTGCAAAATACACATAGTGGAACATAACTCCCAACAATAACTCTGCATTTCAGTAACTGTTATTATTTTTAAGCAGCAAGCGGGTTTTTTTTTATGCACCATCCCACAGACAGGACAGCACATACCATGGCATTTGAGGAACCAGTCGTGGATCACTGGTTGGAATGGAAAATAGCCCAAACTTCAAATGGGTCCACTGAGTAGGATCGATCTGACGACCGACCGCGTGTATACACACCTAGACAATTAGATGCAACGAGCTGTGATTCGAGGAAGTGTGAGCAAATAGTTCTCAAAGCCTGCAAGCCCAGTAGACTGGCTCCCTGCAGAATGGACTGGACGTTCTCTACATTGATCTCAATCGTACTGGTGTACATGAAATCCAGCAGCAGTCCCATCGTGGTCGTCTCGATGCCCTGAATCTCAACCACTGACTGTTCTGTCTCCAGCATGCCGTTCGTGAACATTGCCTTAAGATATGGGCTGCACCTGTAAAAGGATGTAAAATTAAACATTACCCTTGTCATGCCAAATTGCGTCCCATCAACAGGAACTGGCTACTGGCATGCGCAGTTTAGTCACATAGCACGCATAATGAATCAATGTTTACGTTGTTGAATTTAGTAATGCAATCAATAACAAAATTATTTCTAACTCACCTGTGTTTTACGAGAAAAACTATTTCTAATGGGTTGTCAAATGTTATAGCTAATTTGCTAGTGCCAAATTGCGTCCCATTATTGCAACTATCGCACGTAGCTGTCAGAAACATGTTCCCGCCAAAATGAATTCCATGGTATAGTGATTGCAGACCAAAAATAAATGTGCTTGACCTAAGAGGTGAAAGATTCCAATCGATGTTATGTGACAAATCACTTTTTAAAACTTGCCCTAAAATTTCATTAAATCTCAAGAGTGTCCCAAAAATATTTTTCAACTTCTTTTCTGCATATTTTTTACATCTATTTGATCAAGACTTGTATTGCCAACATGTGTGGTGAGATAATTTAAAATTCACAAGCATTGTTTATTCGGAAGTAATACGACGCATTTTGGCACTTTAGGATACAACTTAATAACAACATTACATAAATCCTATGCCATATACTCATAGTGAAACCCCTGACAATAAAAGCTTGTTCATAATAATAATCTAATTCTAAAAAGTAAAGTTTGTTTTATTTAACGATGCTTCTACAGCACATTAATTTTTATCTTAACATCTGCTATTGGACGTCAATCATATGGTCATTCGGATATATTTATTTAGAGGAAACTTGCTGCCACCACCAGACTACTCTTTCCGATAAGCAGCAAGGGGTCTTTTATATGCGCCATCCCACAGACAGGACAGCAAATACCACAGCCTTTGATGAACCAGTTGTGGACCACTGATTGGAACGGAAAATAGCCCAAATTGCAAATGGGTCCACTGAGAAGAATCAATCTGATGACTGGCTGCTTCACAGGTGGACATGCTACCATTTGAGCTACATCCCACTCCACACCTGTAAAAGGGCGTAGAATTAAACATTACAACTTAATAATCCGGTAACATTACATAAATCCTACGCTTGTTATCAATACTTGGATTGGTCCAAATGATATCTTGTGACTTAAAAAAACAATGCTCAAAGATGCACGAACCTCAGTTTTGCACTATTTCGGACTACAACCGAAACTACTTTATGAATTATGCCAACAAAGGAATAAACCGCTACACTATTCATAAAGTGTGCAAAGCTGTTTTGCTGTTCCATGAACCTCAAACATTATCAAGTTCAATTCTTAAATATAATTCATCTTTACTACAAAATCTCTTAACAAAATAATGTGAGAAGGGGGATCAATTTTTTTAACATGGTTGTGATATATTAGGATACAACAAACCCATATTGCAATACAGTTTGATTAATTACCAAGATGTAATAAAGTCATATTTTGATACTATCATACTAATTA
>JAULBS010027800.1:0-10434 GCA_032355785.1 Symmetromphalus regularis
TTTTTTATATATATATATATATATATATATATATATATAGTTGCTACGGTAACAAACATTGTAAGTGAAAAATATCGAAAACTGTGTTTTTAAATTTTCTTGAAGTTTTGTTTAAGAAATTGGTATTTCCTTTAATTTCCAAAACACTTTTCCTTTTTGTTCTACGGTCCCTAGAAGAAAAGTTATCGTTAAAAAGGACGGTGCCAATCTGACTTGTATATATATGTATATATATATATAGATATATATATAGATATATAGATATATATATAAATGTATATGTGGTAAATATAGAAATTATTTGTTTAAATTGACCATGGTACATAGTGGACAGGATAAGCTTCTTTCAAACGTCATCAATCACTACGGAGTTAATGTAGATCCATCCAGGAGACATCCCTGGATATTTTGATAAGTCGATTTCCCAGATTTTCTGGTTCATGTGGTCTGAAAATGAGTTTCCCAGGTACATATTGTAAATATAGACATTTCTTGTTTAAACTGACCATGGTACATAGAGAAAAATATAGAAATTTCTATTTTAAATTGACTATGGCACACAATGAGCATGACAAGTGTCTTTTAAACGACACCAATAGCCACGGATATGATGTAGATCCATTCAGGAGACATCTCTGGACATTTCGACATGTCGATTCCATTGGATTTTGGGGGTTTATGTGGTCTGAAAATCTATTTTTATCGGTACATGACGAAAATGTAGAATGTTCTTGTTTAAACTGATCATTTTAATATGCCGATTCCCCCAGATTTTCTGGTTTATGTGGTCTGAAAATGAGTTTCCCAGGTACATGAGGTAAATATAGATATTTCTTGTTTAATTTGACCGTGGTACATAGTGGGCAGAATAAGTATCTTTCAATCGATATCAATCACCACTGAGTTGTAGATCCATTTATGAGACATCCCTGTACAAACGATATCAATCGCCCCCGGTGTATGTGGTCTGAAAATAATTTCACAGCTACATGCGGAAAATATCGAAATTTCTTATTTACATTGAACATGGTACATAAGGTACATGATAAGTATCTCTAAAACGACATCAATAACCACAGAGTTGATGTAGATCCATTGAGGAGATATCCCTGTACATTTTTATATGTCGATTGACCCAGATTTTGGGGTGTATGTGGTCTGAAAAATCAGTTTGACAGGTACATATGGAAAATATAGAAATTTCTTGATTACATTGACCATGGTACACAAGGGCGAACCTTTGTTCCTGAAGGGGGGATGGAACATACCCTTGTCAAAAAAGTTGGGGACTGACCATCCCTCTGCCCCCCCCCCACCACCCAACCCCTGCCCTCAACATTATAGACCACTTGTGTACTTCGGTATATTTGCGCTAAGACGACATTTTTAAGTGTTACATTGATAAAATAAAGAGAAATACCGGTAAAGATTATTATTTAGGCATTTTAATTTCACTGAAATTTTCAGTTTTTCTAAGCTAAAAGTATCGTATTTTTACAGTTTTCTCATCTTTTTCCACCTCATTTTGCTTCTTTCTGCCGTTTTTGACCTCGTCCCGCTCCTTTCTGGTCCTTTCCAGTGTTTAGGCGCCCCGAATCACGTGCCTTCTACCTAGTATGCAATAATGGACTCATCTTCCCAGTTGTTACACAGTCATGTTAAGAATTAATTAAGCAAACCCCTATTAATAATTAAGACAATATAACAGAAATATTCAAATTTATTTATTATAACACATGAATAATATTAATGCGTTTCCATCTAATTATCTAATAAAACCAATGACTATGACAGTAAGTTATGATTTAAATAAAAGTTGAACTTAATTAAAACATATACATCTACTGTCTCTATATAGATTCTATTTTTCATAAGAAATTTGTACAGGTCTGCCTGCATGAGATAGGTATATTAATTATTTATCACATCTTGAATAATAGAAATTGTAACATCACATTTTCCATCTAATTATCTAATAAAACTAATGACTATGACAAAGAGAAAACTTGTTGTTACTCCAACGGACACTTTATCACAACATAATCTTGTAGAAAGCCAGTTAGCAACACTAAACGGTCAAAGTATATATAAAAAGTATATAAAATAAATAAATACATGCATGTATGTATAAATTAATATGAGCACATATGTACAAAGTATATAAATATGCATACCAAATACAAAAGTTCATATATATATATATCTGTAACAAGTAGATGTATATACAAATTTGGACTTTTATTTGCTTGTACAGACATTTTCCTAAGCTATTAAGTTCTTTATTATTAATTGTATTTAGTAATTGAATTAAATGAAAAACTCTAGGGTCGCCGGTGACTGTTCCACTAATGTTATAAGGGTTTGCTTAATTTGTCCCTAAGCTGACTCTGTAAGAACTGGGATATGTAAGTGTTTAAGAAATGGGACATGTAAGAAATGGGAGACAACCCTCACAAATAAAAATGGTCACTAAGCTGACTCTGTAAGAACTGGGATATGTAAGTGTTTAAGAAATGGGACGTGTAAGAAATGGGAGACAACCCTCACAAATAAAAATGGTCACTAAGCTGACTGTGTAAGAACTGGGATATGTAAGTGTTTAAGAAATGGGACATGTAAGAAATGGGAGACAACCCTCACAAATAAAAGTGGTCCCCTTTTCACAGTGTACCAGACATCAAGACGCTTACAAAGCAAACCTTATGGCTCTTGGGAAAGCTCAACATTTTTAACACTTCTTCCACTATGCCAAAAATAATTTTTGGCCAATCTACCCTACCAAATAAGTTACAATGTAGTTAGGTTCTGTTCTGAAATTTAAATCGAATGAACCGAGTAACAATGAAGTTAATAACAAAATGTGACTAGTTCAGCTGGTTTACAATAAGCCGTGCAAAAACATAACAACAAACACTACACAATATTTTGATTACATTTTTAATAAGCAAGGAAAGCAATTTCAAACATCAGCATTTTTACTTCAACAAACAGCACTGAATTGTACACTGGATTGTTTATACACTGCCATATCATGCATATGGATTGTTTATAGACTGCCATATGCAGCGTTCTGCCTAGAAATGTAACTATTTGGTTAAATTATAGAAGATTCATAGTGAGTATTATAATGTGTATTATAATTATAATATGTGATTTAAGTCATGGGTTCATGTGATGGATGTAGCACAGTTATACGATAAATAACATAAATCTTTGTTACATTGATACAGTATTATTTATAAGTGGTGGAAGACAATATCACTGGCAGATACCAGTAGCGGATCAAGAGGGGGACAGGGGGTTCAAACCCCATCCCTTTTTAAGAATGTTTTAAAAATATATATTTTCCGAGTAGAAGGACGTGAAAATTAATCATTTTCCCCCAGTCCAATTCCCCCATCACATTTGGACCCCCCGCCCTTTCAAAAATCCTGCATCTGCGTCTGAATACAGAGATGGTAGGAATTTGAAAGTGCTGGTTGGACCAAATCTTGCTCACCGTTACGGCCATGGATGTTTCGGCCAGGCTTTTTTCAGGGGAGGACATTTCTGCCATGTCAGTCAAAAAAGATTCATGGAAATAATCAAAATGTTTAATATCCCATTTTATAATTACAAATATGTTTCTACCTAGAAAAAAAACCTTCAATATACTAATACAGCTATTATATGTAAGTCTTAGTACTCCTTAAAGTGCTTAATATCAATTATATATATATAGTCTTTGATATTCTGTTTATGTATTCATCAATCATCAAATAAATCCAGAATAGAAGTATATCCTTTAATATTATTACAAGTAGTCTTACCAAGTACAAAATGCATTTGTAATAAATATTTTGCAAATACCTTTATCATGCCAATAAATAAATGTTTTAAAATTACAATGAATTCACATTTTCTCATTCTACAAATTTCATGCCAATAAATTAATCATTTGATTTTTTATGGTCAACATGGCCGAAATGTCCTTCCTTGAAAAAAGGCAAGGCCGAAACAATATAAAATACCATTTTTATGACAAAGAAAAAGTATAAACTTAAAGTAAAAAGTAAAAGTATAAACTTAAAGTAAAAAGTAAAAGTATAAACTTAAAGTAAAAAGAAAAAGTATAAACTTAAAGTAAAAAGTAAAAGTATAAACTTAAAGTTAAAAGTAAAAGTATAAACTAAAAGAAAAAAGTAAAAGAATAAACTTAAAGTAAAAGTATAAACTTAAAAGTAAAAGTATAAACTTAAAGAAAAAAGTAAAAGTATAAACTTAAAGTAAAAAGTAAAAGTATAAACTTAAAGTAAAAAGTAAAACTATAAAGTTAAACTAAAAACTAAAAGTATAAACTGTAATTTGAAATATTACATAATTATTAAAACATTTTGTTAAAATGTGTTAAACAAATATCTTATGTTACAGCCTGCATGACATCATATTCAGTCTTTTAGTGCAACCAGCTGTGTCATTTTTTAATGAGGTGATGTCACGTCACATCATAGGTTTGCATTACAGCTGGTTTCATCCAAAAAATGTTTTCTGTAAGCTTTTCCATGTTTATTATCTGTAATATCAATCAAATAACTCGAATCACTACTTTAAAATTCTGCTCGGTAAATGCATTGCACTTTATTCTGCATTATTTACTGTAAAAATATCCAAATAATATTATTATGATCAAATGATCATATAGGAAAGCAGTCACATTGGCTCTATATATGGATTATGTTAGTCGTACAAACTGAGGTATGGGATTCGACTGTTCAATGCACACCCCCTTGTCTCATGATTGTTTTTGTGTTGAGTAACGATGTTTACAAATGATTTACCATTGATAGAAGTTCTTGTGAAAATAAATTGATGTTATTTTACCTCTCAGGAGTGTTTTTTTTTTGGTCGTTGCAAAGAACGGTTTCAAACTGACGTCAGGAGGAAAGCAGAGATTTGGTTTACATCTGCCTTGACATGTGCGATTAAACAAACGACAAATATAGGATTTTTTGTTTTTTAGCACACAGTGCACTTAAACAGTCCAATACGGTACATGTATCCAGATTGTACAAAAACAATGAAATACTTTAAAACAAAAAAGGGAAAAATGAAACAAACTAATTAATCAACAGGACTGGAGTAAGAGTTAGTGTTGAACAATGTGTATATATGTCATTTTAAATAACACAGATATGATATCTACCGGTATACAATTTCATTATAATGCAGATTGGCGAAAGGTTAATCATTGAGTTTTATAAGTTGGTTTCTAGGCCTTAACTTAAATAATGTCTTAATACAGTCCTGCTAATCAGTGTCAATTAATTAAGACATATTTTAGAAATGATTTTTCAAGTTTAAAAACAAATTAAGAAGCAACGTACTTCACAAACTATATAAATGTATAACATTTTGTTTTAAATTACAATTTATATAGAACAGTAAACTCAAAATATGAACAAAACTTAAACATGGATCATTATGTTCCCACTAGACCAAGTATAATATGCTGTTAGCAAGCCAGACTGACATTTTGTCAGTTAATCTATAATCACTCTCTAATGACAGATACTTGCATGGTCTAGATCCCACCATTCATATATTGTATAATTAATTGGCAGGTATGGAAATAATTGGTTTATCTCTGCTGGTGAAAATGTATTATGTTAATTAATTTGTGCCAGAGACTAACAAAACAGTACCAGTCATCAAATTAAAATACACAATTTTTAAGATTTTCACCAAAATACGAGTGATGAACACCATGATCGACACAACTAACTTAAAGTTTGTTTCTGTCATATCTTAAAGAAATTACAAATTTATATCAATGTCCTAGTCCAGCTATTTATTTCAAGGCTTCATTTGGATCAATCAACACTAATATAATATTCATGAAAACACAAAAGTCATAATTAATTTAGCCAGTGCAACAAATGTAAATTATTTTGGCTATATTATTGAATATACTAGTATTGAAAACAAAATACACCAAAAATCCATTGCTTCTTAACAATAACAAATGTTGCTAAGGTCATATATGTCCTTAAGTACCAAATCCTTCCTATTCTGAAATACATTGTATTTTACTTTCAGGTACTCTGTAAATAAACAATGGTTGTGAGACCAAACGTGAAGGCACTTCAAGTCCTGATCAAATACATGTAAAATAAATACACAAAAGAACATCAAAAATATTTTTGGGACACAAGCATAGATCACCACTCTTAAGATTAAATATAATATCAGGGCAGTTTATAAAATCCAATTTGCCACACAACAGCAATTGGAAGCATCTGGCTTTTAGATCTAGTGTGTCTGTGTTTGGTCTGTAAATATGACATAATTATCTTTTGGCATGAACATTTTTCTAAAACTTAAAAGATAATGGTGGTAATCACTAGAATGGGATGCAGTTTTAAAATAGGTCATTATTTGACTACATATTGATATTTGTTCTCACACAAAATGGATGTAAGTAAGTATTTTTTCATTGATTGCATTTCTAAACTGAACAATGTAAATATTGATGTTGTAAATATGTTCTGTAACTAACTTGGCATGCATTATAGTCATTTTCCGCTAATACAATGCAATCTAGTAAGACAAAAATACATATACGCATAACAGTACTGCATGAAGAATAAACATGTTTTCCACTAATATTTTTTCTCTAACAAATTACATGTACATTCTGTGACAACTACCATTTCATAACTTGTAACAACATTTCATATTGTAACTACATATATGTAACTACATTTCATAACTTGTAACTACATTTCATATTGTGCAAAATTATAAAATAATATCTCTTCAATTGCCTCCTTTATTAATCAAACACATACCTTAAAAGATCACTCTGTATTCTACCAAATTTAGCATATTATCAACATGATCTGTATAAGGCTATCAGAGTCTACAGTGAACAGTAAAATGTCTTATAGATTTAATTAAAGAGGTCAACTTTAAATTCTGCCGTATAATCTAATTTAATGCAGTATGATCTGTATTAAACAGACGGCTGTCTTTAGCCACCTTTTGTCATAGTCCCGTGGGATGTATTTAATTATGCAAGTCTGACTATGTTGTTAATCTCAAGTCAGAAATCCATCATGTTATACCATATCCGATCATTGGCTAACACTAGCAAATTGCAGGAATATAAGCAATGATCTACATGTACATGTACATATATCACAATATCTAAGAAGGTAAAAACAAAAAGTGAAAAAAAAAAAAAACCAAAAATCTGGAATGAAAAGGTAAGTTATACTACTATGCACAAACATCCCTTTAAGTTTATGAAGTAAAAAAAATAATAATACATGTATTAACATTAATCATACATGTATGTTACATACTCCTACACGTGTTTCTAGGGCCTAGCTTTGGATTTTCAGGTGGTATGCAGCCTTTTTACGTAATAAAATGCTATTGACACACATTTACATCATATATTTTAATTTAAAAAAATATATTTCTTATCTCAAGTGGTATGCAGTAGCATACCTATGTATATGAAAGCTAGGCCCCTGGTTATGTGTGTGTATATATATATATACACATGCAAACAGGAATCATGGGTCATGTAGTAATGCTCAGAAAATACAGTTTCAATATCTAAGATTTTCATAAATATTGAAAATATTGTTGGTGATGTGAGCAAAGGGTTATGATATAATATTTAGAATTTTGTTATTGAATTATAAACATTTGTACATTGGATTGTATTTATCACATTTGTTAACACTTCCACATAAATGTTTAATCTGTACAACACATTGTGGATTGTTACAATATCCAAGTGCTTTTAAAAATATGTCAAATTATGTAAATCACAAGCCGGTATGGATAAACTGCATGAATATAAGCACTGACCTATAATTACATATATTCTAAATATGTATTTTACAGTATCTAAGAATGTTAAAAAAAAACCTGAATAAAAGCTGAAAATATGGAATGCATCCAAAGAAAAGCTATTCTGCTATCTACAAACATTCTTCTATGAAAAAACAAAACAAAAATACATTATATACCCAGACAGACATGTTAATGATGATGATATTTACAGTTTTGTCATTTAACATATTTTATGTACAGTTTCTCATATTTGTTAACATTTTCTTCCACATAAATGTTTTATCTGTACTATGCAACGCACTGTGAAATCTTTCAAGAATCTGGTGCTTCTAAAAATATGTCAAATTATGTACAACACAAGAAGGTATGGACAAACTGAAAGAATATAGGCACTGACTTACAATTACATATAAACCAAGTATTTAAAAATACCTAAGAATATTTAAAAAAAACCAAAACATCCTGAATAAAAGGCAAAAATATAGAATGCCTCCAAAGAAAAGCTATTCAACTATGCACAAACATCCTATGAAAAAAACATTAAATAGACAGACAAACAGCTAGACAGACACACATGTTAATGATGAAAATATTTACGGTTTTATCGTTGAATTAAACACATTATTTTTTAATGTTCAATTTGTCAAATTTGTTAACATTTTCTTCCACATAAATGTTATGAAATGCACAGCAAAATGTTTCAGAAATCAAGTGTTTTTCAAAATATGTGAAATTATGTACAACACAAGAAGGTATGGACAAACTGAATGAATATAAGCGCTGACCTACAATTAGATATATTTCAAGTATTTAACAATATTTAAGAATATCAAAAAAAAAAAAAAAATTCTGTATACAAGGTAAAAATATAGAATACATCCAAAGGAAAGCTATTCTGCTATGCACAAACATACTAAGAAAAAAAAAAAACATCATATAGACAAACAGACAGACAGACAGACACACACACATATGTTAATGATGATACTTACAGTTTTGTCATTGAATTAAAGACTTTTTTTTTTTTATGTACAGTTTCTCACATTTGTTAATATTTTCTTCCACATAAATGTTTATACCATGCAATAAACTGAAATGTTTCAAGAATCAAGTGCTTTTTAAAATATGTCAAATTATGTACAACAGAAGCAGGAATGGACAAACAGAATGAATATAAGCACTGACCTACAATTACATATATTCCAAGTATTTAACAATATCTAAGAATATCAACAAAAAAACAATGAATAAAACTAAAAGGCAAAAAATATTGAATGCATCCAAATAAAAGCTATTCTGCTATGCACAAACATCTTTCTATGAAAAAACTTAATTAAGTTGACAGACAGATACAGACACATGTATATACACACATAGGAAGATGTATTAACAAACATTAATTATACCTAATTATACATACATATGTTAATGAGGATAATATTTACAATTTTGTCATTGAATTAAAAACATGTTTATGTTCAGTGCATTGAATTTCTAATATTTGTTAACATTTTCTTCCATATAAATGTTTAATTTGTACCAGTGCAGTACATTGTGGAATGTTTCAAGAATCAAGTGCTTTTCATAACAAAACAACTCAAATTATGTACAACAAGCAGGAATGCAGTGCCGGATTTACCTATAGGCTTGGCAGGCTGAAGCATTGGGCCTCAAAATCTAGGTGGGCTCCGGCCAAGGTGTATAATGTTTTTGACACTACCATAGGCATAGGCAGTGCCGGATTTAGGCTTAAGCTAAACAAGTTAAAGCTTAGAGCCTCACAATCCACAGGGATCTCACAAAATTTCATTTAAAAAAAATATATATATTTTGGATTGTAAAATTTTATGTGACTTTTGTGTACTTTAGTTTTTAACAAGGGGCCTCCAATCTTTATATAGATTAGGGTCTCACCAAGTCTAAATCCAGCACTGCATGTATGGAACAAAATGTTTAAAGCAGAGATGGTTACGGTTTCTCTCAATAATTATTTTATACTCACTGATTTGTTAGTGTTCTTAGGTTCATTCAGTGTCATGTGGTTCAAGATATACATGTCTTTAAACAAAAATAAACTCATCTACTAGAATGTTTCATTGTTAAAAGCACATTTAACAGATGCAATAGCATAAACAACAAAACTGAAATTAAGACAAAGCAATTTTAACTAATTAAAAGTCATCAGGTTTGTCAACAAAAAATTTTTAAATTACAAAACAATTAGATTCCTTAAATGTTAAATCTTAAAACTCCTCAGCATGTTAATAATAAAATCATCCCTAAAATAGTTAATTCTAGGTATACAAAACTACATAATGAAATATATACAGTGCTGAGTTCACTTTTCGTGCCCCATAACAGTTACAGTAGGATATCTACTAAGAAAGACAAAATAAATAAATGTTTAGTAACCTTATCAAGTGGTCTTTTATCATTAGTTTACATATATCAGAAAGGAAGCACAAAGTTGTATTTATGTTTGAAATGATGGTTGAAAACATCCGGTGAAATCCACCATGATAGAAGATGAGAGTTGTCTTTTCATGCTTTCTACGATAACCAGATTAGGCCACGACAGTAACATTAAGG
>JAULBS010027811.1:0-10433 GCA_032355785.1 Symmetromphalus regularis
ACCACACTGTGTAATATCGGTTGATATATAACTTCCTGTTCTGTCTGTCCAACAGCGGTTAGTTTTAGTAGGAGAGATAAAACACGCTGCCACCACACTGTGTAATATCGGTTGATATATAACTTCCTGTTCTGTCTGTCCAACAGCGGTTAGTTTTAGTAGGAGAGACACACAACTCAGCTCCCTGCGATATTTGTTCAGGTCAGAGGTCACTATAGGTAGGAGAGATGAAACCCGTTGCCGCAACACTACTCTGGTTACTTTTAGAATGTAGTCATTAGCATAGAGGAAGAGACTTTGCTAAGGTAAAAATCAAACAATGCAATACAAGTTTTATTATTTTAATCGGGAAATGAAAACCTCTATATGGGCTTGAATATTCTATGATAGAATAATCGCCCCCTCCCCTTCCCGGTTAGAATTATATATAGTATTTTCACCTGGGGTGAATATAGAATGAGGTGAATATAAAATGGGGTGAATAATATTATACCATTGGGTGAATATGCCATACCACATCGGTACTGGTGGTAATGTTGTTTTTGTTGTTGTTGTTGATGATGTTGTATGTTTGTTTTTCTTTTTGTTGTCATTGTTACTGTTGCTAATTACACTTTTTATTTCTATTCGATACTTGTTTCCACAACATATTTTATAGACAAGACATTATTTAAAATGCACGTGGTGTAATTTTTTCAATTGCTAGAGACTGACGTGTGTTGCCTAGCAACATTTATAGGACATCACTAACCTGAACAACATTGGCGTGTTCAGGCCGAAATTGGTACTAGTAGCTAGACTAGTTTTTACGCTTCACATTAAAGCCTGTGAGAACGTTATGTACCAGTGAAACGGCTAGATAGCGACCCCGAAGCCTAGCCTGTTGTAATACGCAAGAGTTGTAATACGTAAGGAACTGCCTGCCCACTAAACGCTTATTGGTTTGAAGTGGATGTTGGTGACGTCATTGCGTCATAGATGCCATATGTTATCACTAGCACTGTATAAACCACTTAACGCGTATTGGTTTGAATTGATTGTTTGTGACGTCATTGCGTCATAGAAACAGTATGTTATCATTAGCGCTGTATAAACCTTTCATAGACATCCAGCGTATCTGTGCAAAAGTAACATGACATTTCATAATTCTAAAGTAATATTAACGTTTTTAAGTAACAATGTCAGTGATTAGATACTTATATTTTGTTACTTTGGGATTTTTTGTTTTGATGACTACTTCATCGGATGCATGTCCAGAGAAGCATCTATTTAAACTAACTTTTAATAATTACGCAGTTTCTGGAGTGGCGTCTGCTGAGAGAAATCACATCTCTAAAGTCGGGTGTGGTGCGCTGTGTACCAGACTGTACTCTGAGAACTGTTCTGCGTTCTTCTACAATTCAATCAACAAATCTTGTTCTGTCTACAAGTTGTCGCAGTCTTGTGTGACGTTATACGCCCAACCCGTTACCAAAGGATACGGTAAGTACAATATAAGTTGTAGAAGCATCACGAGGGGTGTATAGCTTTTGGCGAGGCGTAAAAGAACACAGAGAGGTGCATAAAAAAGCATATATCCGGTACCCCGAGAGATGCTTCTACAACGAACTTATCTTGTCGAGATGTTAAACTATATAGTTAATTAATCAAAGTAATGCAAAATAATAACACTCGGAATGTTGTTCAGTCGATCACTGGTTTCGCCGATAATTGTTACGTATTTAGTAATGACGTTTATATGTATGACGGCATGTATATAATAAAGATGGCGACGCAGAAGACATGTTGTTGTTTTGTAATAATATTATTGTAAGTAAATAGGATAAATAGAATTCGCTACTCGTGTTTGTTAATATGTAAAATATCAACCGAGTTTTAGTTAATCGGTATTTGTTTCGGCAAATATACTTAAATGAAGTTTGTTTTTAATATAATTCGGGTGGCAGTAAATTGTTGAAAATTACAGACGGGGTATAAGAAAAATTGACTCCGCCCACAGGGATATAAGGGATTTGTCAACCGGCAAACAACCAATGGGATTAAAGAATTTTACATGGAGGCTAGATAACATCGGTTAAGGACAGTTCGTTCACATGTCACTCTTCACCTCCAAGAAGAAAGGAAATTTAAGTACGATTTCTCGTGGTTCAAATTTTACATTTCAAAAATATTTTAAGAACTGATCACGTGATATTTGAACGAAACGGGTCCAAAAAATAAATTAAAAAAAATAGTTTTTTTTAAATTTTATTTTTTTAATAAAAACGTAAAAAAAGAGAAATAAAAGAAATCCATTCCCAGAATTGTTTGTTGTTATTCGAAGGAAATGTTGATACATTTTCCAGTATATCCCTTGAAAAGATATATTAAAATTATTACTGCTCATATAGTACAACATATTACTGTTCATAGAGCAAAAAACATTACTTTTCATATAATAAAAATATTACTGTTCATATAGTAACAATATGACTGCTCAAATGGTGAAATATTAGTTCTTAAAATAAACATATTGTTGTTCATAGAATTAAAAAAATATTACTCTTTATATTATAGTAAAAATATTACTGTTCATTTAGTAAAAATATTACTGTTCATATGTTGAAATATTACTGTTCTCAAAATAAAAATATTTTTGTTCATAGATTAAACATATTACTGTTTATATAGTAAAATATTACTGTTCATTTAGTAAAAATATTTCTGCTCAAAGAGTATAAAATATTATTGTTATTAGAAATATTATTGTTCATATAGAAAAATATTGCTGCTCATACATTAAACATATTACAGTTAATAGAACATGAAGATCACATTAAAAGACGAATTGGTGTCATTTATAAATAAATTAAACTTAATAGAAATGCGACTTTGCGAAAGCCGTAAAATGATATGAAGATCACAATAATAGATGAATTGATGTTATTTGTAAATAAATTAAAATTAGTAGAAAAGTAACTGTACGATGGGTTGTCAGTGAGAGGGTGTAAAGATCACAATAATTGACGAATTGAAGGATTCGCAAATGAATTAAACTTATCAGAAAAAGATACTTTGCCATCGACAGTGAGTGTGATGGTGTAGAGATCACATTGAAAAACGAAATGGTGTGATTTGTAAATAAATTAAACCGAGTAGAAAAGCGACTTTGCGTTGTACAGTGAGTGAGAGTGTACGAAGATCACAATAAAAAACGAATTGATGTAATTTGTAAAATAATTTAAATTCTCACCTGTAGGACGGCGTGTTCTCGGGATGTGTATCAGCGATCAAAGGTTAGGAAGACGACTTACTGACAATAGCGAGAATGTATCACTCCGCTGATAACGCCATGAAGGCGAGCGACCAACAGATAAAATGTACTTGTAGTAATATTATTTACATTGCTATGTGAACTATGTAATAATACTAGTACTATCAAACACATAACCTCGTAATAAATAGTGTTTTTTTGTTGTGTTTTTTGTTCTAATATTGTGAATGTCTGTGTGTATGCGCGCAAGTGTGTTTATATGTGTGTGTCTGCGTAGAGGTGTGTGTACGCGCACGTGTATATGGGCATGTGTGTGAGCGCGCGTCTTTCTCTGTGAGTTCGTGTGTGTGTGTGTGTGTGTGTGTCTATGTGTGTGTGTCTCTATGTGTTCGTGTGGATGTGAATCTCCATCTCTCCTTCTTTCTCTCATTGTTTTTCTCTGTGTGTCGCTGTGTGCGTCTCTCTCTCTCTCTCTGTATGTCTGTATGTGTATATGTGTCTCTGTGTGTGTGTCCCTATGTGTGTTTGTGAGAGAGTATCTCTATCTGTGTGTATGTGTGTTTATGTGTGTGTGTGTGTGTGTGTCTGTGTATGTGTATATGCACGATAAAGTGTCTTGCCACAACATACGGCTTCTCTTTATTGTTAAAACAGCAACTGTCGATATGGTGTATTTGTGCGAGTTGTTTCATGAAAATAATTTTTCTTTTGTTGTGAAGTATATTATTACAGGTACTCCTATATGAGCGTGCTAGTACTTGTAGAGTCTGCTGATAAGATAGTAAGACTTGAAAGCATTACACGTGATTATTATAAGTATGTGTTTGAGACTCAGACTATATGTAAGATGTAAATGTAGAATACACCATTTAATAAACCACACAAATACAATGTGCATAAAAAGACCCCTTGCAGCTTATCGGAAAGAGTTGTCTATCTGGCGGCAGTGGGTTTCCTCTAAAGAAATATATTTGACAATATGTTTGACGTCCAATAACCAATGATAAGATAAAAAATCAATGTGCTCTAGATAAATAAAATAAACTTTACTTTATTAAGTTGAGTTGTATGCCCAGGACAGCTTGCTTGAATCTAAATTGAATATAAGAACGAAAATCAATACAACGAACAAATAAGGGTTAGTACTGTTAATACAACTTCATCTGTAGCTAAAGATATCAGGACCATCTCTGAAGATAACCTATCTATGGCAATATGTACTTCAGTTATGTGCCCAGGACAGCGTGCTTGAACCTCAATTAGAGATAAGCACGAAAATAAATACAACCAACAGACGTTAATACTGTTAATGCAGTTCAACTGTAGCTAATGCAGTCAAGACAATCTCTGAAGATAGCCCATCTATGGCAATACGTAGCGGAGTTGTGTGCCCATGACAGCGTGCTTGAACCTTTTGGATATAAGCACAAAAATCAATACAACCAACCAACTGGGTCAGTACTGTTAATGCAGCTTCAACCGTAGCTAATGATGTCAAGACAATCTCTGAAGATTGCCCATCTATGACAATATGTATGCCCAGGACAGCGTGCTTGAACCTTTTGGATACAAACACGAAAATAAATACAATCAACCAACCAACTGGGTCAGTACTGTTAATACAGCTTCATCTGTAGCTAAATATATGAGGACCATCTCTGAAGATAACCTATCTATGGCAATATATACCTCAGTTATGTGCCAAGGATAGCGCGCTTGAACCTCAATTAGAGATAAGCACGAAAATAAATACAACCAACAGACGTTAATAGTGTTGATGCCAATTCAACTGTAGCTAATGATGTCAAGACAATCTGTGAAGATAGCCCATCTATGGAAATATGTAGCGGAGTTGTGTGCCCAGGACAGCGTGCTTGAACCTTTCGGATATAAACACGAAAATCAATACAACCAACCAACTGAGTCAGTACTGTTAATACGGATTCAACTGTAGCTAATGATGTCAAGACAATCTCTGAAGATAACCCATCTATGGCAATATGTATGCCCAGGACAGCGTGCTTGAACCTTTTGGATACAAGCACGGAAATAAATACAATCAACCAGCCAACTGGGTCAGTACTGTTAATACATCTTCATCTGTAGCTAAATATATCAGGACCATCTCTGAAGATAACCTATCTATGGCAATATGTACCTCAGTTATGTGCCAAGGACAGCGTGCTTGAACCTCAATTGGAATTAAGCACGAAAATAAATACAACCAACCAACCAACCAACCTACCGGCGTCAGAACTGTTCAACTCCTGAAATTGGCCGCGACGATCGGTCATGCCGTGGTGATTGCCGCGGTACGTTTTTGCTGAGGACTATTCCTTTTTTCAAGGTGTATTTAAAAAAATATATTTTTTTTATTAAAAATAAACTTAAAGTATATTTAACGCTAAAATTGCCGTGGAAAATCCCGTGGACACTATTTCTCCACAGCCTTTATTTTGTCGTGGACATTTTCTTAATTTCAGGGGTTGCTGTTAAACGCATAGTCCCTCAGACCCTTGACCTAATTAATTTCCAAACAGAATTAATTTTAAATAATAACATTTAATTTGTCCAAAGAAATATTTCATTCAGATACTTACATAACCACCGCATCACGCTTATTATAAACATTTTAAAAATAATAATGAATTATGCTCATGGACAAATAAATAGAATTTTGTTTTTCCCCGTTGAAGTTGTGACGTGCATATTTCGAGTCACGTGACGGGTATTCCTCTGCTAGCCGTTATTAAAAAAACCTTCTGAATATTTTTGCAGCTGCAAAAACATTTCGTATTAATTTATTTCGCACCACGAGGAATTACCATCTAGAAATTAAATGAAATTTAATATGAAAAAAAACCCCGATCGTCTCAACATGGAATTCCCTATACCATGGTTCAGTTAAAATGTCTTGCGTAATATGAAAACGAGATCTAGTATAACAAATGCATGTAAGTTTTACTTGTAATCACTATTTAGAGCAGGAAGCTCCTTGAATTCCGTGTGACTATGCCTTTAATATAGGTATCCATCTGTCTTAAAGGATCATCTGTATCATCTCCAAAAACAGCTTATTTAGCCGAATGTAACCCGTATTAAGCAACCACGTCTTAAAGGGTCACCTGTAGTTTCTCCTTCATCGGTTAATTTAGTATAATATAACCTGTATTAAGTAGCCACCTGTCTTAAGAAGACGTATGCTATTTCATTAGGTGCCTAAGACAGGTTTGACTATTGTCCATAAATAACATACATGTAACTCTAATGAATCTGCATTCACGTTTTCACTCACCTTTTTCTGTTTCCTTTGGATCCATTTTCTTTGTCTTCAGTTCGTGCTTTGTAGTCTTCTTTCTGGACTTTTTCTTCTTGGCTTCAACTGCATCACCCCTGGATAACGTTTCACTTCGATACACCACTGGCTGAATTCCATCACTCGTTTGACTGCTTCCAGATGCTAAATGGTCAACTTTATCATCTGATGAAGCAAGTTCTGGTTGTTCAGATATAGATGTCTGAGACAGTTTCTGTATGTTACTTTCACCATCTAACAATTCCTGAAAAATGTCATCATCAAGTTTCTTCACTGCAGACTGAACCGACTGAGCAATGGGTAATGTTTTAGCTTCACCTTCTTGTTTTTTGGTTTTCTTCTTTCTCTTCTTACGTTTTACACCAGCTGTTTGTGTATCACTTTCAAGACTTTCAGGTTTGGAAGAAACACCATCCAACTCCAGATCCTCTTCTTTAGAAGGTTCACTGTCCAGTACTATATTTAGCTGCCTCTGCAGACTTGGTTTGGCAGTTTGAGGAACATGTTGATCTTGTGAGTCTCCAAATGTGAATATCTTTCCCGTGAGAGAATCACCTTCAGAAGTGGTATCTGTGGAGTCACTACACAGAACTGAGTAAGGGTTCCTGATTGATAATGTGTCAGTTGAATCGCCATCCATGTCAAACCTACAAGCTGTTTCATCCTCGTGATCAACATCTGCTTGAAGCTTCAAGTGCAGATGTTCATCAACTCCAGTTAAACTTACTTCTTTTAAAGATTCATCATTGGCTGATTCAGTATCATGTTGCCGTTCTTCTATGAATCCGTCTGTTTCTAGCTTGGAGTGCAGATAATCACCTACTTCAGTTAATTGTGCTGCTTTCAAGGAATCATCATTTGCTGGCTCAGGTTCATGTAGCCTTACATCAGGAAATGATTCTGCCTCAAGCTTTGAATGTATAGTTATTTCTAATTCATTTAAAGTTCTTAAAGTTTCATCATACTTTTCTGGCTCATCATCATGATTCCTTTCAACTATGCAGTCATCTTGTCCAGGCTTATAATGCAGAGTTCTTTCTGCTTCAGTTACATACTGAACTGCTTTCAGAGTTTCATCTTGTTTCACTGGTTCAGTATCATCCTGTTTTTCATCTTGACCCTCTTCTTTGACTTCTGAGATACTTCCGGACATCGTTCTGCTGGGAAAAGAAGGAAACCTAGCCATTCGCTGATGTGATGGCGATGTCTGAATAGCATCTGATCCTAAGAATGTATCATCTATAAAAGCATCATCAAATTCATCCATCTCTGCTGCCCAATCAACTTGTTCTGCAACACCGGATAGTGTTGCTGACATTGTTCTTTGATATAATGATGGGATTCGTGGACGTTTGTCCTCTGTTTTGTGTGCTTCTTGAGCTGTTTCATCTACTTCTTGAACTATTTTGTTTGCTTCTTGATCTTTTTCTACAGCTTCAGCTGGTTTATGTACTCCTTTAACTGTTTCTTCTTCTTCCTCAGCTGTTCTGTGTTCTACTTCAACCATTTGGTCTACTTCATCAGCTGTTTTGTGTACTTCTTGTGCTGTTTTGTCTAAAGTTTCAGCTGTTTTATATCCTTCTTCAACTGTTTTGTCTACTGCTTCAGCTGTTTTGCTTACAACTTCTGCATTTTCTTCCACTTCACCAGGTTCATCAAGGAAACTGAATGTTACCGCCGACTCTCCAGTATAATCTCTGTGTTCTTGGTCAGATATTTGAACGGTTTGACCTTTAATTAACACAGAACATTCTTCTGGCTTGTCAGTAAAAACAAAATCATCCTCTTCAGACTCCTCAACGTCATCCTCAGTCTTCACATCTTCATCAGTGTCATCAACAACAGCAATTTCATACTGGGCATCCAAAGAATCTGACACAGATCCTGAGTGGTCTGAAGTAGGAATGCTAGAGTGCCTGCTGTCTGTTCCCCTTGGAAGATCTATCTTTCCTACTGAACCATTTTGTGATAATTCATTTAATGTTTCAAACTGGGCATCCAAAGAGTCTGATACAGATTCCATATGGTCTGATACAGGAATACTGGAATGCCTGCTGTCTGTTCCCATTGTAATATCTTTCTTTCCTACTGAGCCAGGTTCTAATGATTCATTTGATATTTCATCTGATACATGCACAGTTTCAAGATGACCTAATTGAACTGTTTCCATTGCTTCCATGTTTATCTTAAGCACTTCTGAAATACTATATGAATCACCTGTAGCATCTGTAAAGAGAGTATCACTAGTTTCAGGAATACCATCTAATCCAAACAGACCTTTAGCATCAGTATCTTGAGTAGCAAGAGTTTCTGGAATACCATCTAATCCAGATAGACCTTTAGCATCAGTATCTTGACCAGCACTAGTTTCCTGAATACCATCTAAACCAGACAGACCTTTAGCATCAGTATCTTGTCTAGCACTAGTTTTCGGAATACCATCTAAACCAGATAGATCTTTAGCATCAGTATCTTGAGTAGCACTAGTTTCCGGAATACCATCTAATCCAGACAGACCTTTAGCATCAGTATCTTGAGTAGCACTAGTTTCTGGAATACCATCTAATCCAGACAGACCTTTAGCATCAGTATCTTGAGTAGCACTAGTTTCCGGAATACCATCTAAACCAGATAGACCTTTAGCACCAGTATCTTGACTAGCACTAATTTCTAGAATAGCATCTGATCCAGAAAGAGTTGTAGCATCAACATCTGGAGTACCATCTTGTGAATTTGATTTAAAATCTATGAAAACGTCTTTCTCATCTGTTATTTCTAGACGATCAGCTTCGAATACCTCAGCAACTAGATACTCTGCTTCTGTAGTTGAAACACTTTCTGATGTGTGACTTTCAGAGACATTCAGACTGGATGTGTGGCATGATGGTATTTCAGCTCTATCTGTTTGCATGTCTTTTTCATCAAAGAATATTTGACTTTGACCTTTCTGGAATTTTGTTAGAATTGATTCATCTGTGACGTCATCATCAGCAAACATTTCTGGTTGTTCTGTTACAACATCTGTGACGTCATGATCAGCCAACATTTCTGGTTGTTCTGTTTTAATATCTGTGACGTCATCATCAGCTGACATTTCTGGTTGTTCTGTTTTAACATCTATGACGTCATCATCAGCCGACATTTCTGGTTGTTCCGTTTTAACATCTGTGATGTCATCATCAGCCAACACTTCTGGTTCTGTTTTAACATCTGTGATGTCATCATCAGCCGACATTTCTGGTTGTTCTGTTTCAACATCTGTGACCTCATCATCAGCCAACATTCCCGTTTCAACATCTATGACGTCACCAGCAGCCGACATTTCTGGTTGTTCTGTTTTAACATCTATGACGTCATCATCAGCCGAAATTTCGGGTTGTTCTGTTTTAACATCTGTGACATCATCATCAGCTATTTCTGTTTTAACATCTGTGACGTCATCATCAGTCAACATTTCTGGTTGTTCTGTTTTAACATCTGTGACGTCATCAACAGCTGACATTTCTGGTTTTGTTTCAACATCTGTGACGTGATCATCAGCTATTTCTGTTTCAACATTTGTGACGTGATCATCAGCTATTTCTGTTTCAACATCTGTGACGTCATCATCAGCCGACATTTCTGGTTGTTCTGTTTCAACATCTGTGACGTCATCATCAGCCGGCATTTCTGGTTGTTCTGTTTTAACATCTGTGACGTCATCATCAACCAACATTTCTGGTTGTTCTGTTTCAACATCTGTGACGTCATCATCAGCAGACATTTCTGGTTGTTCTGTTTCAACATCTGTGACGTGATCATCAGCTATTTCTGTTTCAACATCTGTGACGTCATCATCAGCCGACATTTCTGGTTGTTCTGTTT